>PJRA01000216.1:723563-749208 GCA_016987375.1 Brachionus koreanus
GGAAGTAATTTAAACTATGATGGGGAGAACGCAGATTTCGATGAATTTTACAAGGCATTCGGATACGATGCAGCAATGTATGGATGGGACAAAGTACAACAAGCACACGTAATCCAATATTGTTTATCAGGAAAAGCATTACGTTCATACAATGGCATTAGTGAACAAGACAGGAAAAGTATAGATAGAGTTTTTGAAGAATTAAAAGCGACATGCTTTAAACCAACTGAATACTATCTAAATCTTTTCTATGGAAGGACACTAAACCATAGCGAATCAATGGCCGGTTTTGCAAAAGATTTGGAACGCCTGGTAGATAAGGGTTTACCCGGACTAGATGGAGCAGTACGTACAAAACTACTAAAATCTCGACTAATATCGAGCGTACCAGAGAATACCAAAAATTTTCTCGAACTACTCTCAGATAAATCATGGAAAGATCTAATAACAATATTCGAAAATCAAGTAGACTATAAATCAATTGTACCAGGACAATTTTCTCAAGAGATATCAATAAACAAGATGGAACAAAGACAAGGCCAGGTGCGCAGTCTGAAGACATTCACAGGAAAATGTAATTATTACAACAAACCGGGACATAAATGGGCCGAGTGTAGGAAACGAATGTTGGATGTTGAAAGACAACAAAACATCTCGAGAGGACAACTGAATACATCAACTATGAGCTACAATCAAAATCAAAGGTATCAAAGACACAACTTAAACATTGAACAATGTAGACAAACAACAAGTAGGAACAACCATAACTATAAAAATCGAGAATATGGACAACATGAAGTTAAATCAAGTGAGTTCACGCTCGAAGCAGAAGTTGATTCAGACACAAATAATTTCGAATCAAATACAATCCAGTATGAAACCTTCAGTTGTGAAAACAGGACAACGCTGAATCGCGTAAACACCAGAGTAAAGCTGGGCAATGAAGACTTTGATATTCAGATGTTGTTAGACAGTGGAGCAACCGCTTCATTTATAAAAACAAAACACCTTCCGAGTAACTTAGGAAGAACAATTGACCAAATTATAAAAGGTGACAGCCCCACAAATAATTTAGGACTACAGCGAATCGTAGCAACAATAAAATCGGCTCTAAATTCAGAGGCAATAGCATGTGTTAAAGGGAAAGCAAGAATTAAAATAAACACTTGGATAGGTGAACATGAGTTCATTTTCACAAATATTACAGAAAAGGCAATACTTGGAATGGATTTTCTAAGAAAATATAAGGCAATTTTTGATTTTGACAAGAATTCAATTAGTCTATCGGATCAAAGTATACGACATGAAATTCACTACATTGACGATACTATATACAATACAAAAACAAGTGGACTAATTAAACTTGACAAAAACATTGAAGTAAAGGCTCGAAGCGTTGTTTTAGCTGAGGTTGACACAGGAACAAAAGGAAAACTGATACTTTTCGAACCAAAACAAAATCAGTCAAATAAAGGCATAGTTATGGCTCGAAGTGTAGATACAGTTTCAAGCGATGGAAGAATCAAACTCAGTATTATGAATATTTCAGACACAAAAGTAAAAGTAGATTGTGGAACCGAAATTGGTCAATGGGAAGAAGCAGAAGTTATTGATGAAGAACCAGAGGAAAAGTATTTATGTAAAGATGGATTTATCGATTGGGACAAAATAACAATAAACAATAAATTATCTCTTCATCAAAGGAAAACAATGAAAGCTTTAATTGAAAAATATAAAACAATTTTTCAGTGGTCAGAGTACGACACAGGGAAGACTGGCCTAACAGAACACATCATTAACACTAAGGATGCCGAACCGGTGAAACAGAGGTCATATAAATTACCTCATGCAGCAAAAGTTGAAATCGAAAAACAAGTCAAACAAATGCTAGACAATAATATAATTGAGGAGAGCAAGAGTCCTTGGGCTAGTCCAATTATTCTAGTAAAGAAAAAGAAAAATGATGGAGGCAAACAAGAATTCAGATTCTGTATTGACTTTAGAAAATTGAACCAACTAACTGTTAAGGACTCAAACCCCTTACCGAGGATCGACGAAACCGTTGATGCATTGGGTGGCTCACAATATTTTTCGACTTTTGACCTTTCGAGTGGTTACTGGCAGATTCCAGTAAACCAAAATGATAAAGAGAAAACAGCGTTTATAGCAAATCAACGACTATATCAGTTCCAAATGATGCCATTTGGTTTGTGTAATGCACCAGGAACATTTCAAAGATTAATGGACACTCTGTTGAGTGGTCTCACATGGAAACAATGCTTGGTGTATCTAGACGATATAATTGTTTTTTCAAACGACTTTAAGACACACATTTCTAGGATTGAAGAGATTTTCTTGAGGCTCAAACGAGCTAACTTAAAGCTCAAGCCTAACAAATGCAGATTTTGCATGGAACAAGTCAATTATTTAGGATTTTTAATTACTAGAGAAGGCCTAAGCCCAGACACTGAGAAAACACAGGTAATCGCTGACTTAAAACCACCAAAAGATAAGGAAGGCGTTAAAAGATTCTTGGGAATGCTTTCCTATTACAGACGATTCATTCCAAGCTTTAGTAAAATAGCAGCAAGCCTTTTTGACTTAACACAGAACAAGACAACCTTCTTGTGGACAGACGAATGTCAAAAAGCTTTTGACGAACTAAAAGGCAAGCTTGTTATGGCACCAATACTAAAATATCCAAATTTTGACCTAGAGTTCGAAATCTATACCGATGCCTCAAATGATGCAATTGGCGCAGTACTAGTACAGACAATAAATGGAATTCTGTACCCAATAGCCTACGCAAGTCGAAAATTGAACAAACACGAAAAAAACTATACTACAAGTGAGAAAGAAATGCTTGCCATAGTATTTGCATCAAAACAATTTAACAGTTACATCTATGGGAAACCTATCCTATTCTTCACAGACCACCAGCCATTGGCAACACTTGAAAAGTCAAAAGAACCTAATGGAAGACTGTATAAGCTACTGCTAAAAATACAGGAATTAGACTATAAAATAATCTATTTGCCAGGGCAGCTAAACAAAACAGCTGACTTATTATCAAGACCCAACGACAATATAAAAAAGGCTGTCAAGGTAAATAAACTAGATGTTAATTTAGATGTTGAGTGGGATAACGAACAAGACAAGGATAAAGAAGTTGCACTTGTAAAGATGGCTATCAAGTCGGGTGATATAAATGACTTGAGTGAACTAGAAGAAGCGAAATTTTGGGAATCTTATAAGTACCTTTTAAGCGTTAAGAATAATACTCTGATGCTTAAGAACAATCATGGTGAAGATGTTATAGTAGTACCTAAGCAATTAAGAAGACAAATTTGTCAACTATACCATGATTCTATTACTGCAGGACATTTAGGTTTTGATAAGACTTATAAAGCTATTACGCTCAGGTACTATTGGCCAAGGATGAGGTCTGAGATTTATGATTATCGTGCAAGTTGCGATCTTTGTCAAAAATTTAAACAAAAAAAATCACACGAACAGGACCAAGCTGATTACAATTCAAATTAAAAATGCTTGGGACTTAGTAGGGATTGATGCTGCTGGGCCATTAAAAATAACAAAACAGGGGAACATTTACTTTCTCTTGTTGATTGACTACGTTTCTAAATTTTGTATCACTCTAGCCGTACCAAGAATAACAGCCGAGGAAACAAAACGATTTATTAAAAAGAAAATGATTGAAATCTATGGATCTCCTTACGCAATTCTTAGTGATCAAGGTAAAAACTTTGAAGCAAAGGTATTCGAAGAATTTTGCAAAGACCACGGCATTAAGAAGATAAGAACCACAACTTATCACCCACAGTGTAATGGCCTAGCAGAAAGAACAATAAAGACAATAAAACAAATGTTAAGCCTATATGTGTCAAAATCACACGATGATTGGGACGAGATTCTGGGTGAAGTGACTTTTGCATACAACAACGCTATACACGAATCAACAGGTTATAGTCCCAATGAAATAATTTTTGGAAAAGTTTTATCAACAACAAGTGACAGGAAGCTCGAAATTCAGCCACCACATAATGAAAAATCCAGGGAAGAAATTGCAGGAGATGTTCAAAAGAAATTGGAAAAGAGCCACGAGAAACAAAGAAAACAGTACGATAAGAAAGTAAGAGAAGCCGTAAGATACAAAATTGGTGACTTAGTGATGTTGGTAAATGCAAGGCAAAAAGTCGGTGAAGTCCGTAGTTTCACCCAGAAATTTATTGGTCCTTTTGTGGTATCTAGATTGATCAATGAGGTAAATTATGAAATCAAGAACAAAGAAAATGGAAAGACACAAGTAGTTCATTATAACCGTATGGTAAGATATGTTGAACGAGAGAATAATACTTTACAAGATAATGAAAACGTCCTTGAAGATGACGAGTGGCTTGAAAACAGAACAAAGATAGCTATAGCATTAGCAAACCGTAAAAGATGTCAAAATACAATACCAAGTACAACTATCAGAATGGAAAGAAAAGTGTCAGATTACGAAATAATGCAAAATGAACGAAGTAGCTCAGATAACGAAAATGAAGCTCAAGAGACGGAGGAAGAAAAATCAGCGGACCAAACCATTTACGGTTCACCGCAGATGAAACCGAATGAAAATGCACACGAGACCACAGTGACAAATTCAAACCAAGGTCTAGGCGAATTCAAATGCAAAGTGTGTGGATTTCAGACTAAGACAGGTGGTGCGCTAGGATCACATATGAGAATCCATAAATAGAGATTTGACAAAATATTTATCTTTCTTTAAATTTTATTTATATTTATTGTATTTGACCATTTTAATACTATCTATTAAATTATTATTAACTCAGTATCGTCAATAATTAAGTATATAAGGTTTCATTTATATTACCATTTTCAATTAATCTCATCATTGACGATGAGACAATTAAATTAAATTAAAAAAAAAAAAAAAACGGGGGAGGGATGTAACCCGTACCCCCTCAAGCATTTGGGGACTTGTATAAATACAAGTCCCACTCAAATAAAACAGAGATTTTTAATCAACCGTTTATAAATCACGCAGTACTTTAAATCTTCTCCCTGACTCTCACGAGTTACAATACACAAATTCAAATTTTTCTCTTTGAAAACTCATTTAAAAAGATATTTTGTTAGAATAGTTTTTTATTTTTATTTAAAAAGACTGCTTAATTTGCTTAATTATGTCAGAAAAATTTTACTTCTAATATTAAAACTATTGATTTCAGAAATTAATTTAAATTCAAGAAAATGTAAATATTTTTCTTCATTTACAGCTTTTAACATGGGTAAAGTTTAATAAATTTTTTTAAATTTAAATTTGTGAAAATTAACTTTATATAAATTATTATATTTTACCCCTTTTTATATATTAACTTTTGTGCATATTTTACAAAAGGCTCATAAATGATCAGAGACGTTTACAAGTTGTATTTTTTTTAAACTTGTTTTTTTAAGTTGCATTATTGTTTAAAAGTTGCACATAACTCCTTAAAAAAATTTGGATATCTTAAAAAATTAATTTTTTTTTAAATTTTAAAATCAAAAGTCTTTTTGATGAGTTTGAAATCGTTTTATATTTATGACATATTTATTACTTTCAAGATGCTTCACGAAAAGGATCTCTTCACGAGATCTAATTCTTGATAACAGACATTACACACGAGCTTTTGTTTCATCACAGAAATTGAGGAAATTTCCTGAACTATTTTTAATTTAATTTTTTATTTTTTAGATTCTTTTAATATTTTATTTTTTGATTAGTTTTCTTATTATTTATTTTAAAAATAAATCATTCTAGTTAAATTTTAAATTATTTTTGAAAAAATCATAAAAATTGTTTTAAGGTTTAGTAATCTCTGTGTATGATGAATAGATAAGTATTGTTTCTTCT
The DNA here is from genome assembly GCA_016987375.1 of Brachionus koreanus. Taxonomy (NCBI): domain Eukaryota; kingdom Metazoa; phylum Rotifera; class Eurotatoria; order Ploima; family Brachionidae; genus Brachionus; species Brachionus koreanus. The sequence continues at coordinate 729,481 of PJRA01000216.1, forward strand.
TTAACATGATATTTTAATGTTTATTTTTATATCACACTATAGCGAATTTGAACGAAAACCTTGCACCACGGCTTTCCAGACCATATTTGGTTATGCTTAAAAGAACTGTGTATCACATGGGACACTAGAAGAAAGACGAACTGATGCAAGAAGACAAAGAAAAAAAAATTGAAAAAATCTAAAACTTAAAAATTTTTTTATTTCAAAATAAAATTCTAAAAAATTTTTATTTTTATTATCCATCAATGATACTTACCAAATGATTAAAAATGACAAACTTAAAATTTCATTTTTTTTATTAATTCAAAAAACTTTGGCTTAGTTCTTTTTTGACAATTTAATAAAGGATTAGAATAAAAAGCTAAAATAAAATAATTTTTGGACTGCTTTAATTTTCCAAAAACGTCTTATAATAATTAAGTTATTAAGTCACAATTGATCATATTTTTTAATTATTTAAAAATGGATTTGAAATCTTTTAATAGAGGTAAAATCATCTGAAAAATCTTTCGTTTCCATAGTTACAATATATAAATTAAAAAAATAATCGAAACCCAGTTACAACCAAGTGTTCGTGTGTATAATATTTCTATGCTTTTCTTTAAAAATTTTGATAGCACAATACTTACCAAGCAATATTTGTGATTATCTAATTCTGAAAAACGATATCTTTAAATAATACTTAGCAAAATTATACAAAAAGTTAATCCAAAATGAGACTGAAAGAATATGAGATTGTGATCGAACCGAGTGTTATAGTTTTTGAGCATTTCGAACCCCTAAAAACATTTAGCAAAACAATAAACATCAAAAATGTGGGTGCCAAGAGCCGTAGAATGGAACTTTTTCGTCCTAGCAATAAAGTTTTTATTTAAAAGCTTAATTTTTTCTACAGTATGTAACACTTTTATAAAGGTCTTTCATTTGAAATACAAAAATCCAGAATTACCTGTCCCACCAGGTATGGAAATTGCTGCCGTTGTCGAATTCAACACATCCCAAGCTCAAGATTATCGAGACAAAATTGTAATTAGCATTGATAATCAAGAAATAGATGTACCGATTGAAGCCTTTCCAGCCAAACCTATTCTTGAAATTTTGAGTAACTACTTTATATTTAATTTTAAATTTTTTTTATTAAAATATGAACTTATAGACAAAGTTGATTTCGGGCTTCTATCAGACAATAATAAGACTGTATCAAAATTTCTGAAAATTAGAAACAAGGGAGCAAGAGATGGCAAGTTTTCAATCAACTTTAGAGGGGATTTACCCATTACCTTTGTTCCAAGCAAAGATTCTATACCAGCTCATTCTGATTTTAATGTCCGAGTTGATTTTTTTACCAGTAGACCTGTCATGTTAAAGGAAAAAATCGAGTAAACTATCAACATTTCTCCTAATGTTTATAAAAAAATTTTATAAAAAAATTAATTTTTTCAGAATAGTCTTTGAAGGAAAGGAGCAACCATCAGATTTTGAAATTATTGGTAATATAATGAAGCGTGAATTGATTCTTTTAGACTCTAATAATTTTCAACCGATTAATAAACTTGACTTTGGCTCATGCTACTATGGATGCAATCTACTTAATATGGCCATATTATTTAATTCATCTCCGGAAAAAGTCGACTATGTGATTTTACTGGAAGAAAAAGGACTTGGCGTAGAAATAGTAATTTGATTTTTACTTTAGATTAAGAAAAATCTGACAAATTCATAATCTAAAAATTTGAAAAAAATTTCATTTCATTTTTTTCGTAAATTTTTTACTTCTAGATATTTTTGGTCAGAAAAATTTATAAATATTATTTGGTATGCTAATTCTAATTTAATTACTTTTCTGGTAATAGAAATTTTTGCGTCGGGCTAACTCGATCCGACCGTCTAAAACCATAGCTCCTGGGCTTAACACTCAAATGACCGGTGTCAATTTGACACCTTTTTTTATGCTTTATATCTTTGTTACCGTTCACCAGATTTTCAAAATTCCAATTTTATTCAAAAATATTTATCATATAATTATTTATTTATTTAAAGTTTAAGTCCCATGGACAAATTGAAGTATGATATAAAAAAAAAATTATAAAAAATTATAATCAAATTAAAGTCTTTTTTAAGATTATTAATTTAATAATAATACTAGTTATTTCGTTTTCCACTCTTTTATTTTGATAAGTTATATTTTCTATATTAAAAATTATTTTTTTAATTTGAAAAAGGTTTTTAATTTACTTATTAAGAATAAGTTGATTTTAATTTAGTTAGTTAAGAAAATTTTTCAATTTGAATAAATATTATTTTTTATTAATTTTAAGACCAGCAAGTGAAAACTTGTTGAATTAAATTTTTAAAAAATTTCATAATAATTAGTTCGAGACTTTTTAATGAAATTTTCTAATTTTTTTCACCATTTAGACGCTCTCTTAGCTAATTTTTTTCCCTAATTGTCTGTGAATTTTGGAACAAAAAAAAAAACATTGAAAATTAAAATAATTTTATTTGTTTTGGTCTAAAACTAGCTCTGCAAGATGTAACAGCTGATATCACGTCTATAAAGTCCAAATTGTCCAAATTAGAATTCAGGCAAGCACTATATGCATTAAGAAATTATTTTGAAGATAAATTTTGGATGATAAAAACTTTGTATCAGCTGTTACATTTTGCATAGAAAGTTTTAGACCTTAACAAAAGAATTATTTTAGTCTTTATTTTATTTTTTATTTTATTTTTGGTCAAAAATTTTATTTAAAATTTAACATAAAAAAGTGCCAATTATTTTTATTTATTCGATTTTTTAACTAAGAAATTAAATTTAAAATTTTTTTTTTTAAATTTGAAAATAAAAATATTTTGTCTAAATTCTCTTTAAAAATTTAAGTACTTTGTCACTACAATCTTTAAAATCAATTATTTAAGGGAGCTGAATTGAGCAAAAGCACCAATGCCTTAAAATCCAAGCCCAATGACTATAAAGAAGAAGATTTTTCGCCAGTTAACAAACTCGTTAGTGCATTTCCAAACAATGGTACCCTCGAGCCATTTGAAAAACGTCCTATATTTTTTCGATTCAGTCCACAGTAAAAACAAAATAAATATTTTAATTTGTTATTAGCTTAAATTAATATTTTTTTAAAAAGATTTAAAAGCCCTCAGACAGGATTTTTGACCACACTTCAACCACCACCAAGACGTGATTATGCAGTGTTTTTGTTCTTTGAACTATTAGGAAACAATAAACGAACTGAGGTTGCCATTACGGGCACTGCGTTGCCAATTTTGCTCCGCTTAGAACCAGAAGAAATGGATTTTGGTAGTTGTGTTATCGGACAAAAAAAAGAGATCAAAGCAGTCATATGCAATGACTCCGAATTAAAAGACATAAGATTTCGCTTTAAAAAAGTGGCTAATTATACAGTTAGTCCGGCTTGTGGTCGAATACCACCAATGTCTAGCCGAAACGTGCTCGTCACATTTTTACCACATCAAATGGGAACTTTTAATTACAACCTTAATTGTCAAGTTGTTGACAAAGTTGCTGATAGTAATAATCCATTGCATGAATATGATAAAGGTATTCGCGACTTTCCGATAAGGTTGCATGGCCATGCATTAGCAATCACTCCAGAGCTGAATCCAAAACATAATAACGGTAGGCTTTTAAATTTATTTATTTTAGACTAAAAAATTTTTCATTTTTTTGTTTTTTAAAAAATAAACTAGAATTAAAAACAGGTAGATTTTTTTCCTAATGTTATTATTTGAATTGAATGCTGGCCTCTCCCAAAATTTTGTTTTTACTTTTTTTTAGCTTTAAAATATTTTAACTAAATTATTTTAATTTAGGCCTAGACCCAATTTTAACCAACGAAGTTGGCCTAAATGTAAGCACAACTGTTCAGAGTCTCAAATCATTTAGCCCTAAAGTAACTGTCCAAAACGCAGCTAGAGATAGTTTGCATAAAATTTCTAGCTCTGAGAAAATCATGCCTGGTAAAGAGTCTCAGTACAAAATCGCTTTTCCAAATGATCGTTCCAAAAGCATTGCTCCTTTCAATAGAAAAGAAAAGTTCAAGTAAATTTTTAATTTAAATTTTTATCTCTTAAAATATAAAGGACTTCATTTTTTAAATTATTTAGAACTTTGTATACAGGAGTTGATCGGTACAATTATGTAGATCCAGACTACTCTTATACTAAAGAAGAGTTGAACAGAATTGAAAAACATAAAATGATCTATAAACAATATATTGAAGATTTGAGATTTTTCCGTCAAGAAAAACGACGCAACAAGTAAATTTAATAATTTTTTTTTTTAATTTTAAATTCTGATAAAAAAATATTAGCAACTAATTTGTCAATTATATTAACACATTTAGAATAAAAAATACGAAAAATTTTACATGGTTAAAAAAAAATTTTCGAAGAAATTTAAAAAAATTTAGGACTGGTTTAAGGAGTGTTTAAAGTCAAACTAGTTTTGAGTTCAATTTTGACAACTTTTCGAAAGTTTAGGGTGGATCATTTTTTGATATTCTAATCATTAAATCTAGCTCTCAAATTTTTTTTTATATATTTTATAAAATTTCAAAATTTTTGGTAAAACTGTATCCAGTAAACCTAAATTTCAGTTTCTATGCGTACATAGATAAAAGTAAAAATTTTGTGTAATTCGCAAATTTTGAAAAAAAAAAAATCTTTTTTTAATTTTATTGCAAATTAAATTTCATTTTACGTAGTATTTAAAAACCAAATTTTACAAGAATCTAAACCAAATATAAAAAATTAATTTTTTTATCTATTTACTCTAAGACAGCAAGATTGTTCTCGACTTATATATCATATCTTGGTTCTAAATAAAAACTTAACCTTAAAATTTGAATTTCACTAACTCTTTATCTTGCTTTGATTTTCATTTTATATTTGTGTTTAGTTGGTTAACATCACAAGCACCAAACGAGTCAAAATGACTCGTTTGAAAAATTTTTAAATCCTCATATTTTTTGAATGGATTTTTCAAATAAATATATCTGTTTTCAATTATGTAGATTTTAAAATTTTCTTTAAAAATTGATATTACTTTAGTTAATTAGTTATATTTTTAAAAAATGGGTTCGAATTACATCTTTTTGGGCTTTTTTCTTTCTAAAAAAAATTATTTGTTTGGAAAATTCTAATAATCTTAGTAATATAAATGCGTACTTATGTACGAATATAAATTAAATATTTTGTCAAGATGACATCTACTTTAGTACAGTATGTAAAACCTTGTGATGCATGATGATTGGAAACAGTTTAATTTTTCATCTTCAAAATAGATCAAAATGTTGAGTTCTGAATAACTTGTATCTTCTGATAATGAATTTAAACAAGGAAAAGAATAATCCAAGATTGATCATATGAAATATTTGTAAAGATTACCTAATGTTTTTGGTTTTAGACCTCATTACCTAATTATTATATTTATCACTCAATATTTTTAATTTTTCTTCATTATTTTAAGTTAAAGATTAATTCAACACAAATTTTCATTTTCCTTTTGAAAAGCTATTTTCAACTTCTTCTTAAAAAAAATTATTCAAATCATCAGCAAAGTCACTTTGACTTAACTTGTGATTTTGAAAAATTTAAAACGTATTAGTCATGACTTGCAATTGAATTTTTTCCACAATTTTTATGATGAAAAAAAGTATCTTTAAACACATTCGGAAATTAACAATAAAAAAAAATTAAAAAATTAGACATGTAAATTAAATGTTATAAAATTTTAAATTATAGTGAAAAAAAGCCATTACAACTTATGATTTGTTCTTAATTCAGACTTTTTTAGATTTTTTTTCATGACTTTTATACAAGTTTATATTGATCACTTGATGACCATTTACATTTATTGCATCATGTTCAAATATACTAAAACTACCCTATTCTTACAATATCTTTAAAATTATTTATTTTTCAAAAGAGAGTTTAAAACCTATGAAAACTCGGTGAATAATAATCTAATTCCTGCTGTTGGTCTGAAACCCCAAGAATTAAGCATAAAGGAATTAAAAAAAGAAGTTAATAAATCGAAAGGTATTTTTGTGTTTGTTTACAATTTAAAATTTAAAAAAAATTTTTTTAATTTCAAGACAAGTTTAATCTAAATCCAGATTGGCAATTGGTCAGCTCTGGTGAAATGGCTAATCAAGAAAAACAAATAAAAAATGCTAAAAATTCAGAAAATTCTCAAATTTTGAACAAAAGAGATAGAGAAAAAGTTAGTGTTCAATTAACACCGGCGCAAATTTACAAAATTATTGTTAGTAAGTACAAAATAATTATTTATTTATAAGTTTTTAACGTTATAAAAAATAAATAAATAATTATTCTAGATCCACCGGTTATTGACTTTGGTGAAGTTTCAGTCAAATCAGTTTCAATTAAAAACTTAGAATTCTTTAACACTTTGGACCAACCCATTCATATCGAATTGGAGACCGATTGTGATGAACTTGGCAATACAAACCCTTGCGGTCAAGTAATTGCTCCCAATTCCAAAGGTGTTTTTCCAATAATATTTGAATCAAATATGGTACAAACCTTTCAAAGGTAAAAATTTCGGTTAATAAATTTTTTTTTCTTCTGAAATTTTTTCATTCTAATTTAAGATCAATTTCATATCGCATTAATTTTTATTATCGTCATCATGTGATTATTTTAGCTGAAGTCAAACTTCCATCTTTAAAGCTAAACACATACAATTTAGTCTTGACTCAACTATCTGGTGTCCAGCCTGATTTATGCTATCGCTCTAACATCACCATCATAAATCCTTATAATACAACTACAGAATTTACTTGGATTCCTATTTACGGTGAACAAGGAACAGCTTTTTCGATTCGTCCAGCAAGTGGTGTGATTGAGCCATTCAAGGACTTGGAATGTGAAGTAGTCTGGCACGGATCATTTTTAGCACCTTTAAAAGGAACTTTTTCACTTCAAGCTCGTAGTGGAGAGGCCACAACTCTTAATTGTGAAGCTAAAGTATTTTATTAACAATTTTTTGTTCATTTCGTAATTATTTACTTGACTAATTTGATAATGAAAAAATGATACAGACAGAGTGCTAATTAAAATGATTTATTCGAACTTTAAAAATTTTTAAATAACAAAAAAAATATTAATTCATTGATTTTTACCCTAATGTTTTTTATTTAAATTTTTTTAAGCGTTTATTTTAATAAAAAAAAAAACATATTAAAAATAGTTTGATAAGGTTACCAAAAATGTCTTTACCCTTACTTCTTTAAAAAATGAATATTCTATTTTTAAAATTTTTTTTTCTAAATTACTAAACGATAAGATATAGAAGTGATTTTTGATATAAATTAATAAATGTTTAAAATTTTTAAGCTTGGATCAACTCAGCTTCAATTTATAAGTAGAAGATCAAACTTTGGCAAAATTCCGGTCAATTTAACCACTACTAAAACATTTTACTTAACCAATTCAGGATCGCACAACGCATTTTTTCAAGTAAAATAGCTTAGTTTACTTTAGCAGCAATATTTGGTTAAAAATTTATAGGTTCTTGATACAAAACCAATACCTGGTATGGTCATTAGTCCAGCTTATGGTCTGGCCCCACTGAATGCATTAACAGCCATAAAATGTGAAATGAATCCAACTGAAATAATTAAGTTCGATGCTCGAGTTTTGATACAAATAAGAGGTGGCAAACAACTAGAGCTTAGGTTATCTGGTGAAAGTGAAGAGCCTATAGTTGATATCGATTTGGTATTCAAACATTTTATTTAAATTTTTCATGGAATTATTTTTTTTCTCAAAGGCAAAATTTGAATTTGGTGGTATATTTTCTGGAGCTGTATCGCGAATGCCATTCAAAATAGTCAATACCTCAAAAGTCAAAGCTCGTGTTGAATTTAATCTAAAAAGATATCATGATTTCGCAATAAAGCCTCAGAATAAATCAATTGAGTTGATAGAAAATCAAAGAAATTATGAATTGGTTGTAAATTCAGAAGAGACAGTTCCTCTTGAGCTAATTTTTGCGCCAACCGAAGTAGCCTCTTATGAGTTTGAACTGCCCATTTCGGTTAATCGACATGAAGAAAATTTTGATGAATACGCTTCATCATCTCCTTATACAGATTATACAAGTATAAGGGGTAAGACACCCATGACTAGAAAGAGTTCCCGATTCTCTTTATTTAACTGTATACCGAAACGAAAAGTGATTGCAATCGGTCTTCGTCCTGCAATTGAAATTTCAAATCCAAATATTAACTTTAAAATTCCAATAGCTTATTTTGAAAGGCTCAAAGATGGCGGATTTTTTGAAGCAAAAGTAAATTTTTTAAAAAATTAATTTTTATTAAATTTTATTTTTTACTAGGGAACTCAATTGATAAACAAAAGTCACAAACCAGTCAAGTGGTGCATTGATTTGAGAAAATCTAATAAAGTTTTGGAGGATGGAATATTTAAGCTATGTGATGGATCGTTGGTACCATTCATTAGCAATGACAAGAAAAGCCATGGTCCCGAGGGAGTTTTAGGCCCTAACGAAGCATGTGATTTAAATATTATTTTTAGTCCAAGTATTTTTAAAAATTCAAAATTAAAAAAAAATTTATAATTTAATTTAAAGATAAACCGGGTATTTACAACTGTACATTACCAATTGTGATAAATAACTATTTTGAACAGCCTTTTTACCATATTTATGTTTTTGGAGAACTTCTAGAGCCAGCGATTAAGTTCGATCCAGAAGTATTGATTCTTAGACCTGTTCCATTAGGAGTAAAGCTATCCGAACAGTTTTTCATCAAACAAGTTGGATATGAAAAGTAAATTTCTAGATGGAATTGGATTTTTTTAGGTTTAATTCATTCAAAATTTAGAAAATCAAGTTTAAAACTTGAAGTTCAAAATGCAAAGGCAATTAATGGCGACCTCATAAATGCTGTTGATGCTCAATTTGTCAACGAACCAAGTATTTTATTTTATCAGTTGTTGAATTTTAGTTATATTAACTATTTAAGTAATTGATCCAAATAATGATCAAAATTTGATTGAAGTTAGCATCAGCTTTACATCAAATCAGCCAATATCAAATTCAGTAAAATTGAAATTTACCGATGACCAAAATAGAGAGTAAATTAGTATAATTTATTTGAATATTTTTTTAAACTAAGAAAAAAAAAAGATTTTTCTACAATGTGGTGGTCACATCGGACAACTCTTTATTTACATGCTATGGATTTTTGGCTGATCATAATTCTGATTATCAAATTGTTTTGGAAGCAGGACAGATAATGAAAGGAACTCGTCCCCAAAAACACACTTCAATTACTAGCGAATTATCTGGTGAACCAATTTTGAGACCATGCAGTAACACATCTAGACTAACAAATAATCAATCTGTAAGTCCGACTTTTGATATGAATGCTTCGGGTGGAGATCCGTCACCATTAAAAGATAACGATGATGATATTCAAGCTGCTTTCAATGGAGATGTAGTAAGTTGACTTAGAAATTTTTAAAAATAAAAATTAATTTTTTTGGCATTAATAAATCTTTGAACAACAAACAAAAAATTAAAGCTGAAATAAAATTTTTCTTTAGGTCCTAAGCTCTTCTTACTAGGTGATGAAAAGCTTGTTTCACCAGAATTAAATATCTTAATTAAGGCAATGTGAAATTTTAGCAATAAAATTACAGTACAAAAGGAAAAATTCAACTTCAATTCAACAATTCTTTAATTAGTAATTTTGTTTCTCATTTTAATAAAAATTTCATATTTATTAAATGAACTTATTCAAAATTTAAGTTTTTTTTAAAGCTGTTTTTAATTTCTACTAGCTTATGCTCGAACAGAAAAACAAATAAAAAAATATTCTTTTCTAAGTGTGCAAAAATGACTCAGTAAATAATACAATAATCACTAAAGAGCTCAATGAAATCGACTTGAGTGGAAATCAAAAGTAATGATCCTATGCTCCACAAGGAGTAAATAAGAAAGAAAAAAAATACAATATTGAACAAATTTGTACAAATGAATTCTAAGCTAAAAAATATTTAGTTTTAGGAAAGAACGGATAGCTGAATTTTGAATTACTTCTTGAGATATGTGACAAGTATACTTCCTAATTATCTTTGTGTATCAGTTTATAATCTGATGACTGAGTGATGATTGTTATTAATGTTATTTGATGGCGTGCATTTTACAGAAAAATGAAAGATATTTGGAGAGCTTAGAATTCATTTTGTTAAATTTGTCCACTGTTAAATACTGTTAAAAGAAAATTGAAAAATAGTACATAAATACATCCCTGAGCGACTTATCGCTGTATCCTTGAGTTTCTGACCAAATCATACTAACAAACGACAAAAGAAAAATATATTAAAATTAATAATGCAAATTTTGTCAATTTTAACTTTTCTCTCAAAATTTTTAAATTTTTTCTTTTTCTCTTTCTTTCATCATCCATGAGGTGTTTTCTTGAGAATAAATATATAAAATTTTCCTGTTTACAAAATCATTTTTGCACAATTAGATAAAAAATTATATCATTTTTTCATTTTGTAATAAAATTTCAAATTGCCTCAATTTTTATCATTTTTTAAAGCAAAGAATGTTATTTAAATTTTAAATTTTTGTTTCTGTTTTTTGTTCCAAAATTCACCATACCATTTTCTTATTTGTTTAAAAAATATTTTTTTTAGACACCGAGCAATTTTAGATACAATTCTCGCTTATCAACCATAATGACCAAAGCCCAAGAGCCGATTGTTTTTCCATCATGCGAGCTTAATTCTGGAATATACGCATTCGAGGTTCTAAAAGCACTTCAACGATGGTTTAAGGTTAATGGTTGGCCTACATCACACAATTTAGTGCGTATACCAGAATCATTTAGAGCGTAATTAAACTTATTCAAAACTTTTTTAGAGACAAGTTTTAATTCTATTTAAGGGGCGTAAGTCGGAAGCCTTTGGACGATGGACCTGACAATATGCCACACCAGGACTCAATCAAAAGAGAGAATAAAACCATTTACGAAATGATAGGATTTTTGTGTGGCCGAATGTTACCTGCTATTCCATTAGGCGCTCCGATTCCAAACGATTTAACCGAAAGAGCTGTTCAATTTTATTGGCAACATAATGTCTTTTTAAAATTTTTAGAGTAATAGTTTTGACTTGATTATGGTCTTTTTTACGATTATATTTAGGACTGAAGGTGGTTGTGTAGCCCATGTAAAACCAGATCATCTTCTAGATGTGAAAGAGTTTGATCACTGGCTAGAAAAGTTAACAAACGAGCGAGATTTGGAAGAAAAAATTGGCTTCAGAGATGTTTCAACACAGAGCATAGAATCACCAAGTATTTCGGCTCAATTATTTCCATTTATTTCCAAAAAAGCCTGGCTTGACTGCCTTTTACAATTATTAAAAGTATTTTTAAATTTTAATTTAAATTAAAATCTTAAACTTAGATTAATTAGGTATGTGTATTGAATCGAATAACCCCAAAAGCATTCAAAACTTCGCCAGTTCCATATAACGAGGATCTAACATTCCCAGATATAAAACCAGACCCTTTGACCAGCAATGTAAGCATTTTAAAATCTTACTTTATATTTTTTTAAATACTCAAAACCCAAATAGGGGTTTTTTCAACACTTTGTGTTACCTTTTCTTTTTACTTTTTATTCCATGAAAAAAAAAGCAAATATTGCAACAAAAAGTAATTAAGTTTAATATTTTTTAAATTTTATATCTTTTATTTTAAAAAAAATATATATATGAATATTTATGGAATTTTTTTAATAAATGAAGAATCAAAAAAAAAAGGTTTTAAGTCGTAAGTGATAATCTGCAGAAATCTTTAAAAGTAGTATAATTACATTACATTTATCAAAAAAATATTTTCAATAAAAATATTTAAGAGCTTTGAAATTATTTTATTAGGAAAAAATCTCTTTTTTAAAATATTATAAATTCTTTTTCTAGAAAAACAATTCAAAATATAGTTAAAGCTTGTTATTTGAGTCTGTGTCAACTAAGGTTTTAAATATTTAAATAAAGAAACGATTTTTAGGGATTTTATTTGGAAAGGGATAGGTCATTTAATTTTTAAGTTAAAAAAATGTTTAAAAATTTTACAAGTTTAATTACACTAAGTCTTTTTTATTATTCTTTTTTCTTTCATTTTAATCACATGTCCAAACCATCGCAATCTTTTGTTCTTAATGCATTTACTTAATGGCTCTTAATTTGTTCTTTTGTAAAGTTCAGTGTCTCAGGGCAGTGAGACAGATATTTGATTTTCGAAAATTATTTTCAGTTTTTTATTTAAAAAAAATATATTTTATAAAAATTTTCTTTTCAAATTTAAATAATTAAATTTATATTTTATTTATAAAATTAATTATACTAAATGAATAGATATAAATAAAATTAAGTTTATTCGAATAAAGTATTATCAATCACATTTTGCTTATATTTATGGCAAAGATTATTTAATTTTGGTCTCCAGTAGATATGCCAAAAGAGTTTGAAGATTGAAAAAAATAAAAATCAATTTAAGGCTTTGATGCTTTCTGTAGATTAAACTGCCTGTTCAAGAAATCTAGGCAGTTTTTGAATCAATTCGATAAATTCAAATAAAAATGAAACAAATTCCTTTAAAATAAATAAAAAAAAAAGAAATTATTAAAATAATGGGCAATTTTTAAAATCATTTTTTTAATAAAAAAACCAAAATATATTTTAATATTTTTGTATTTTAATATATTTTAATATATTTATTTTTTTAGATTTACAGTGTATCCGAGCGTATTCTGCTTACTTGGCTAAATTTTTGTTATGCCAACTATAAAGATAAAATCTGGTATGAAAAAGAGCGAGGTGGTGAACCACCATCGAGATGGATAGTCAATTTTGATGTTGATCTAACAGATAGTTTGGCTATTGCAGCAGTTTTAGGCGCTTATTGTCCATTTTTGATTGAAACTCACTTAAAACGAATGTATGCTACAGCTGATACTGCCGAAAAGTGTTTTCATAACGCTCTCATTCTAATCGAGTGCTGTCGAAAGATAGGCCTTGATTATGACATTAATTCTTTGGATATTACCGATCCAAATTCCATTTCGCTTATTTTATTCTGTGCCTTTTTGTTTCAGAAACTTCCTCAGTATTTGCCGAGCTGTACCATTGATTTCAGCAGCCCTCTGCATCAAGTGGCTACTAGAGAAATAAAAGTGGCTAATCCGAGCAATAAAAATATATTCTATGAAGCAATACTTATCGGTCCGAACAAGGATAATTTTAGTTTACCAAAAGGAATTGAGTTGCCTATTGGCTCTAAATCAAATGCCCTGCTAAGTTTGGAATTTAATGCAAATAATTTAAAACCAGGCAATGCTTACTTAATACTAGTTGGAAAAAAAAGAGGAACAATACCTGCAGATACAATCGTTTTCTACTTAAAAACATGCATTGATGAATTGACAGCAAAGGTAAGTTTTGTGTTTTTTTTTTTGTTTAATATTTTCGAATCTTGGTTAAAAATTTTAGATGATGATTTTTTTTAACCAGGTTCAATTTAAAAACTAATTATTATTTTTTAATTATTAATTTTTAATCTATAAAGAAAAATAAAATCAACCAGGTACTTAGGTTTATTGTTAAAAAAAGCTAAAAAAAATTTATTTTTTATGAGTTTGGCTAAAAATTGCATGATATTTTTGCTATAGATTAGATTACTGAAACTCTTTAAAAACCTTTAACATATTTCACTACATCACTGATTCATTTGATTAAAATGAGAAACAATTTTTTTTTTTCATTTACACTTAATCATTTAACACAGCTCGAATTGAATTATACAAATATTATAAATTTTCACGAAAATCTTTCCCTTTTTATTTTAAACAAAGTTAAAACAACTTCCTTAGTTGTTAGAGAATGAGAAATTAATAATTGCATATTATGAACTGGTATGACTGCAATGAATTTACATTGATTTAATTTACAATTTACATTGCCAAATAACTTAATTCAAAAAATATTTACTAACAATTTTCCAATAGAGTTGAGCCTATTTTTATATAGATATTAAGGCTTCTAATAAATAGATTTATTTATTATCAAAGAAGTTATTAAAATTTATTAATTTATGTCAAAAAAAAAATTTTTTATGGCATAGGATTAATTATAATAGATAAAAAGATGAAATTTACTAGATATTATATTAAAAGATAAAAAAAGATGAAATCAACTAGATAATTTTATTAACTAATAGATAAAAAGACAAAACACTATATAAAAATATTTTTTACTAGATAAAGAAATTATTTGATAGACAAGAAAATGAAAAAAACTATATAAAATAAATGACTACTTATTTTTTTCTTCTTTTATTGCGCGACTCATGAACATGTTCAGCATCAATTTGATTACTGTTTGAAGCAGCTCTTTTGTTTGATTATTTCTGTTATGTTTATTTCTTCTTCCTCTTCGTTTTCATAAATGATTTCTGTTGTATTGTTAATTTGTATATTTGTTTGCTTATTTACCGGTATATATAGATAGTCTTTATACGTATCTTCATCGCTAGAATCACTGACAGCTTCACCGGGTTGTCTTTCCAAGCCATTTACCGTATCTTCCGGGTCGTCTTTTCTGGCCAATTGGTATTGATTTGACATTTGCTGGGAATTCGAAGAGAGCAGTCCGCTCAGCTATTCCGATAACGTGTTTGCACATGTAATGTTTCGGCCATGCCATACAACTACAGCGACTTCTCTTCAAATCTTCTTCATTGAAATCAATAAAATAGATCGAGTTGAACTCTGAAACGAATTTGTCAAAACTATTCCAAGCAAGCTTTTTAATTAATGACAAAAATGCTTTACAATATTTCGAATCCAATTTCTCTCTCAATTTTTTAATTGCCTTTTCGTGATCATAGGCAATCTAAGACGTCTGATTTCATTCAAAATCTGTTTGTTCCTCGTTACACCCGTTTGAAGAAAGAATAAAATATTGAGTTACTATTCAATTATATCTAGTATTAATTATATCTAGTTAATAAATAAAATTATCTAGCATTTTAATTTTTTTATATAGTACATTAAATACATTTTATCTAGTAAGTTCATCTTTTTATATAGTATACATTAATATTATGTGATTTTTTATGATGTTTATCATCAAAATTAAATTTTAGAAAATTGATCCAATAACTAATGAAGTGTAATTATAGTTTTAAAAATAAAAATTAAACTCAAACTCAAATTTTAATTCGTCAAATAAAATAAATAAATGTCAAATTTAAGAAAAGAAAATGTCAAATATTTTCAATAAAACGCTAATTCTTTTCTGAAGTAGCATCAGCTCGGTACAGAAAACAAATAAATAAATTAATCTTTTTAAAAAAAATGAATATTTTACCAAACATCGATGATTTTCATCGATGACATAGTCGCCTAGTTCAGCTCATGCTAGAAATCCGACAAAACGTAACAATGAAGATCAAGAAACTGATAATGACGCTGAAGACATTTGTGTTGTTTCGGAACATGCTAAAGCTAAGAAAAGTCATTTGTTTTACAAGATTTACAAAACCTACGAAAACCTTAGCCAAGCTTTAGTAGCAATTGATAGAGACTTTATTCAAGAGTGTTCGAGGGCCAAACTAACTAACAGTACTTGTGAAGGTATGGCAATTAGAAATTACTATAGTACTGCCGGTAAGTTAGTTTGCCCATTTAGGCTAAAAATTCGTCCAGATCCCGCTTCGATGAAAGTCTACCTCATTATTTCAGAAAACGAACACCAACATCCTGAGTCAAAAGTTGGTTTAAGCGCTCAAACTAAGGAGATAGTACGTTAGTTGGTGAATATTTGACTTTTTTAAAATAAATTTGATACTGTTTAATTTGACATTTCTTTGAAAAATTTGACAAAAAAAACATAAAATTTGACAAAACAATTTTTTTAATTTGACATTTATTTGAAAAATTTGACAGAAAAACATTTACCCTTTAAAAAATCAAAAATAAAAAATATATAAGGAGATATTCTATAAAAAGGAATTTTAGGTGTAATAAAGTGTTTTTAAATGGGACTGATAGAACATAAATAAAGGTATATACGCAAGTACATAATATGAGGCATAATAGAATTCAGTCTATTAATTATCCACTTGTATATTCAAAAGCGTTGTTTTCTCATTTTTTTTTCTTTTGATTTCATCAAAATTTTAATCTTTTCTATTGATCATTGTGAAACATGTTTGTAATGACCATTCTTTTAAGTTATACCATTCTAATATTTGAGGGAAAAAAAATTTTAAATTATATAAATTATTGAGTGACATAGAAAATAATAGCAATTTAAAATTTTAGTACAAAAACGAAAAACGATGTACTTATTTTTCTAATTGTGCAAAAATGGTTCGGCAAACAGGATATTATTATACAAATTTGTGTAAACGAATTCTAACTTCTGCAAAAACTTTGCAATTTATTGCAAATTTTATCTAATATTAGTTGTAAATGTTACAAAATTACCCAAAATAATTGATTGAGTTTTATAACCAAAATAAACACAATGAAAGATATTGAATTTTTCTTTAAATTCTGTCAAATTTTTTTTTTCATATTTCTATCATCTCTTTGCTATCTAATAAAGGATAATTTATTTTTAAATAATGAACATAATTTAATTAATCCGAATTATTTTTGAAAAAAAAATAAACATATGATTAAAAAAGTACAAAAAGTTTCTTTGATTAAACGGAAACTTTTTGAATAGAATAATTTAGTTGAATTTTCTTTAAAAATGCATTTAAATATTAAAAAATATAAAATATTTTATTGTATGTTGTCGAAATAATCTAATTAAAGAAATAAAGTAAACATATTTTAAAAAAACTTAAATAATTTAGTGTTAATAGATAAAAATAAAATAAAATAAAATCATATCGAAAATAAACCATCTTATTGAATTTATTAAAAATATATTGTTTTAAGTTAAAGTTTTTTAAATTATGCATGATCATGCATGATTTTAAGAAGATATTTTGAACTGATGCATTTAAAAAACTATTAGTTCACAATTTTTAAAATTGATCTTTGTTAAAAAATCACAATTAAAGTCTTTAAAATAAATTTGCTCGGAATTTGTGAAATAAAAATTAAAAATTTTATTTTATTTTTAGAATATTATTTAGCATGATTTTAATGTTTATTATTCAAGCTTTTTATGTCAGTGTTGTAAAGCTAAAGCAAAAAATAAATGAAAATTAAAATTAATTTAAGAAATAAAAATTTGATTTTTAATTTAGAAAGCATCTAATTTTAAAATAAAATTTTCCTAAACAATCATAAAATCAAATACTTATCACCTTAACCCAAATTTGTTTTATACTAATAAACAATTTAATTTTAATTCGAATTAATGAATTAAAAAATTTACAACTGTTTAATTATTATTTTTTAGAAAATTGTCAAGTTTCAAACCCCATTATACAAGCCATTGGATCTTGTGGCTGAGATCGAGAACCCATATGATCAAGCTGGCGAGTTTAGTGTTGAAATTATCGAAAGTGATAATGAACATGGTACAATTCAAAATCCTTTTAAGCCTCGTTCAAATAACGACGAATACTTAGAATCTTCTTTAATAAAACCAAGTATAAGTAATAGTTCTGAATTGTCCAAATCGAGTTCTCAATCATTTGGTGCAAAATTGAGATTATCGTAAGAATTTTAAAGATAAAAAAAAAATTGATTTTTAAACATTAAATTTAAATTCAAGAAATGACAAAATGAAAAAAAAACACCGTAAAATTCACTTTTAAATTTAAATTTTAAATTTTAATAATTTCTCAACAAAAAGTTATGAGCAAAGATTTTCCCATATACAGTGCATTTTACACAAAAGCTCAATCAATTAGTCTAAGTCCCAAAGGCAAAGCACATCTTGAAATAAACTACCTTCCATTACAAATGATAAAACATTCAGCCATTTTACTATTTTCAAATCCAAAAATGGGTGAATTTATATACTATCTGGAAGGAAACGCTAGTTTGCCTGAACCCAGTAGATCTTTAGTTGATGAAAAAAATCTTGATGCGACTAAAGTTAAATATTTGAAGTCAAATCGTAAGGGAACCACACTAAAATTATTAAGCCTTGATAAAATCTTTTAAGGTCCTCAAAATCGTACATTAACTTTTAAATGTGTTGTTGGAGATCGAATTAAAATTAAGCTTTTAATACCAGTATGCAACTTGGAAAGAGAAAATGCCATCATAATGGCAACAGAAATGGTTTAAGATAACTTTTTTTTTTTTTTATTTTATTTTATTTTATTTTATTTCAATAGAGAATGAGTGATGAAGAACTTAAAAGAAGAAAAGTTCATGGTTTTCTGTCAAGCAAAAGCTTGCTTGAATCACTTGATAGATTGACTTTAAATAAAAAAATGCAAAGTTCCACAATCAAAAGTCCACTTAAATCATCAAATGCAAACCAAGAAGAAATATTATACTTTATTGATACAAAATTAAACCAATATTTACATGTTCAAGAAAGTTTGCTCATTAAATCCGAAGGTTCTTTTATTTCAAAAATTGAAAACAAAACTATTTAATCTAAATTTTTAGAAACTGGTTCGGATGATAGCTTAATTCCATTAATTATAGAGTTTAACTCGGATGTTCCTGGTAACATGCAAACAAATCTTGAACTGAAGTGCCTACCAGATGATGTCAGAATAATTCCATTAGAATTCAAAGTATCTGAAGGATCATTTACTGATTCAAATGCGGCATTCTTAAAATTTAGTACAAATGTGTTTGATTATATTAAACAGTCTATTCCAATTGTAAGACAAAATTTTCAATTCAACTTCTCTATATTTAGATTTTCTCTAAATTTTAGAAAAATAATTCCGAAATGGCTTGTAATTACAGGGTCGAATTCAAGAGTATCAAAGGCGATAAATCAGTTTTTAAAGGAATATCAAAATTTTCCATCCCACCGAAAGATGTTTATGCATATGATCTTAGATTTTTACCCAATGCCGAAGAAACATTCGAGGTAAAAGAAAAAAATTTATTTTAGACTATTATTTATATTTAATATTTGATCACAAATAATCAAAATTCTCTTGAAAACTTTTAAAATTAAAGGCTAAGATTTTGATTTAAAATTAAAATTCTTAATTTCTATTGTTTGAAAATTTTATTTTTCAGTTTTTATATAATATAGCTTTCAAATGACGAAAAAATATAACTTTAAATTGAAGATTATGTTCTGGCATTTTGAATTTTCGAACAAAAAATAAAAACAAAAATTCAAATTGAATTACTTTTTTATAAGGGACTTAAAGTCGTTCGGCAAAATGCGTCAGCTGATTCTATTTTTGTATTACCCAAATTTAGTCTATGCAAAAACTCTGCAATTGTGCAAAACAGTATGTATTAGAAATGTATTAGAAAATTATTAAAATTAAATTGCAGAGTATTTGCATAGACCAAATTTGGGTGATACAAAAATTGTAACGGGTGATGCATAAGTAAATGAACAAAAGTTAACTTGTCCGATAATGGAAATGATCAGGGGATCATATATATATTTATTTATAAACTACTAAAAATTAGCTATAATATTGCAAAAAAAAATTTTTAAATGGGACTTTCT
>PJRA01000216.1:777188-790714 GCA_016987375.1 Brachionus koreanus
AACTAAGTATGTTGCAATTTGTTGCACTTACAGAACTAATTAAAAGCCTTCAGAAAAAAAGTTATAAACTTTTTTAGTATTAATTTTTGTTCAATTTTTCTATTTTGTACTAAATTTCACAAAACCGATAGATCGTATCTTAATTCAAATTAGAACTAAGTTTCTTAAAAAAGACAGTTTTAATATAAATAAGAAAACTTATTCATTTATAGCTTTTTTTTAGAAACTAACTAAGACTTTTTCTTTTAAAATTAAGATTCCAAAAAAATACCACAAGTTAAAATTTAATGGTGATTAATCTTTTAAAATTCAATGTAGTTAAAATTTGTTTTACTTAAAGAAAAGAACTTTTCAAGTTGAGGGGTGAATTATAAGGAGGGGTTTGGCACTCCTTGTTAAATTTATAATATAAATCAAAAATATTCTTTTGCTAAAGCTTTTATAATCTTTATGTATGAAAAATTATAATAAAAGTTAAAAGTTGTTAGGGTTAGTTTTACTTAAATTCAACCAAAATTTTAATTATAACATTACTTGATATCATTATCATTATCTTTCGATCTGTTCAGACTTTTAAAAAAGAAAGAAAAATGCGAAAAAATTTAGATAGTTTTCGAAATACATTTTTAATAGCATTACAGGGGGTGTTACAAAATTTTTTTTAATTATAAAAAGATTTAAAAAAAGAGAAGTAATTTTATTTTATTTTAATTTAAAAAAAAAAATACGAAATTTTTCAAAAATTCAAAAGTTTTTCGTAGATTTTTCGAAAGATTTTCGAAGTCTTATTTGACCTGGAAGTATTTAGTACCTCAAAAAATATATTTAGATATAAGAATAACATCAAATCAACTCTAAGAGATAAGATATTTATATTCTGATCATGTCATTATTCTACAATATAATTGACAATTTTTTTATTCATAGATGACTCAGGTCAATAAGCTATTGGAAAAATTAAATAAAATCATAGAGAAAAAAGCATTTATATATCAGTAATTTTAAAATATTTATAACTTAGATAAAAAATCTTTAAATTTTTTGCTTTATTTAAAATTAAACGACATTATTTTAGTTAAGAGAATTTGGCCTAAAAAAAATTATTTTGTATCTACTAAATTTATTTTAAAAGATCTCAATCTCAATTTTCTCTTAACACCCAACATCAGTGATTGTAAAAAGTTTGAATAAATTTTTTTTAAAACAAGATTCAATACGTCGAACAAATTATTGTTCTGTTGTTGCAACTCAACCTCCTTCATAGACATTCTATGCCAAGATACACTAAAAGTTCTCTATTGGTCTTTCTTGTGGAACTTTTGGAAGATTAATGTCTTTCGGTACATAATAAACCATTTCATTCATCCAAGAAATCAGCAGATCTATGAGGACTTGCTAAATCAGGGCAAAACAAATAATTAAAGTCACTATGATACTTTTCAATGAATGGTAGTAGTCGTTTTTTCAAGAATTCTTTGATATAAACCTTTGAATTTATAGCAGTTGATTTGGACGAGCGAAAAAAAGGCTTTGACGTTTCTCGCTCAATAATTACTAACCAAATAATTTTTTTTTTTAGGAAACTTTTCTTTTCCAGCAAAAAGAATATTTTCTGGACATTTTTCTCTGTCATCTGTATGATATTCAGCATTTCCTGGCATTCCATTATCAGCAAAACAAAAAAAATTTTTCATCATCTAAAATTAAGATGCTTTGCTCTTTATTTTCTTCTAAGTTTTCGTTGACTTACACCTTTTCTATTGTCTGTCAATTTTTTGAGTTAAGCCTTTTCTTTGTTCCATGATGTTGGACGACCAGAAATTTTTTTTACTAACCAATTTTTTCAGATTAGAACTCTGAATTTAAAAATGAGAACTTCAAAATAGCATTAATAAAGCTTAAAATAGACATCATTCCGTAAAAAATATATTTGAATAAATTGTAATAAAGTTTAATTTCTTTAAATCTGTGTTAAAAACTAATTTATATTGACTTATTGTTCATATGTCCACACTTTGCTGTTAAAATAAAGCAATTTTTTTTGAATTTCAAATTTAATTTAAAAAAATACCAAAGATTATTTAAAGTAGTAAAATAGTTCAATTTAGTTTAAACTGCTTATTTGCCAAATTAATTTTGCAAATACTTTAATCAATTAAACATAATATAGGTTACATAAATTCAAACGTGCAATTTAATTAGAAAAACGAAAATAGTTAAAATTTCAAAATAGGTTTGAAATAGGCAAATAATTTTCAACTATAAATAAATTCGAATTAAACATTAATTTTTGATTAGAAAAATAGAATGTCAATCAAAAAGCCATCAATGGATCTATTTACTTGTGTCACTTGTAATGTGACTTCTGAAAATTCCGAGCAACAAAGAGACCATTATAAATCAGACTGGCATCGATATAACCTAAAGCGAAAAGTAGCTGAATTGCCAATAGTTAGCTTTCAAGATTTTCAAGAACGGGTTAAGCTTCAAAAAGCACAACAAGAAAATTCCCAAAATCCAGTCAACGATGAACTTTTTTGCAAATTATGTTGCAAACATTTTAATACAAAAAACTCATTTGTTAATCACACTCAATCAAAAAAACATAAAGAATTAGAATCTCTAAAATCGAAGCAAACTGAAGAACCAGTTGTGATTAAAAGTGATAGATCAATAAAAAAAATAGCCCAAATGGAAGAGTATTTGAAAAAACAAGAAGAATTATTGAAAATAGAGGAAATGGAAGATGACGGTGATCAGGAATGGGAAGACGTGTGTGAAGAAGATATGTCAAACTTTGGTAAATTTACTCAAATTTTTGTCTAATAAAAAATATTTTTTTCTGTTTAATTTTTTTCAAGACGAGTCGAATGGAATCGATGTTTTAGCATGTCTTTTTTGCGAGCAAAAATTTGACTCATGTGTTGAAAAATGTGAGCACATGGCCAAAGAGCATAGTTTTTTTATTCCCGACATGGAGTTTGTGTGTGATTTGGAAGGATTATTGAAATTTCTGGGAGTAAAGCTTGGTGCTTACCATGTTTGTCTCTGGTGTTCCAATAAAGTTTACCGAGATCTAAAATCAGTTCAAAAGCATATGATTGACAAAGGACATCAAAAAATGAAATTCGAAGGCGACACTTTGATAGAGTATGCGGATTTTTATTCATATGGTGAAGAAACCGATGATGAATATGACCTAGTCGATAGTAGTGATTTGAATATGAGCCAACTATCGGTTATAGATGATGAAATACTGAACAATCAGGGATTCGAGCTAGTTTTGCCATCAGGCTCAAAAATCGGACACAGATCTTTGTTTAAATATTATAGACAAAGTTTTGGACACCGAAATCTTGAGCTAAAACAGCGTAGTAATTTGACTGTCAGAGATAAATACAAAGCTATTTCCAATAATCAGCCTTATACACGTAAAAACTTTAGATTTTACTTAGAGATAATTATTTTTTAATTTTTAAATTTAACAGATGCTGAAATACAAAAACAGCGCAAAGATATGTCATATCTTAAAAGATGGAGCTCTAAAATGTACGCCAAAATGGGCTGCGATGCGAACAAGCTACAAAAGCATTTCAGACGTCAAGATCTATGCTTTTAATGAGAGCTCAAAATTTTTGTTTTATTTTATGAAAATATTTTTAGTTATTAAAATAAATAAAAATTTTCATTTATTTTTATTTACTAAATTTTTTGAATAAAATTTTTTTTAACTCATATACTTAAAAACCACCCTAACCCTTCCCATTTTTTTTCAAGTTTATATTTAAATACAAATTTAAAAAAAAAAAATTTAAATGAGTCAACACATAAAAGTAATGTAAAGCGAATTTAAAAAAATTTCAATAACACACAAAACATATTTCAATATATTATATTTAATTTCCTAAAAGAATAATTTAAATGGACTCACTATATTACCGAAACAGGCTCATAATTATTTTGGACTCGAAAATTAATTAATTATGGGATATATAATAACTACTTCGGACTCATCAATTAATTATTTTTGGCCTCTAAAATTATTGAATAAGAGCTACGAAATGACTTAAACGAAAAGAATTTATATCTTAATATTTATTTATTTCTAGATGAAATAAATAAATTTTTTTATAAATTTATAAAGTAATTAAAGTTTAATTTGAGTAAAATAAAAAATTTATATTTTGAGTAAAGTTTAGCGAAAGTTATAAACAAAGTAAAAAGAAATTTTTGAGCAAAATAATTAAGACGATAAAATTAAATAAAAAAATATCATTTTTTTTAGGTCTTCCATTTCCTCTATTTTCTTTTAACTTCTTATGTAGTTGAATGATTTCAGACTGTCCAGTTGATTTAATGTTAGATATCAGTTGGAACATTTATTTCTTGATTTTATTTAGTCAAAATACGGCAATGTTAGTATAACTTTTGGAGTTATTAGTGGATTTTGACCAAGGAGGCGTTGAATTTCTTGTTTAGTTGATTCATTGATGCTTTTTTTGCTATAATTTTGATTTAAAAAAAAGATTGTGATCATTAGTGGATTTGAACATTATAACAGCTTGATTTAGGCTATTGTATAAAAAAAATATGGCTGAATTGCATTGCATAATTAAAATTTTAATTGGTTATTGACTTGATTTCGTAAAAAAAAACAAAAGTAAAAATTTTATTTTAGATTAAAAAGGTGCAACAGACTGTTAACGTGTGAATAAAAGCCCAGTTTATATTCTAGTATTCCTTAGTAATCCTTAATTAAGTATCTAAGTTTTGTCTAATTGAAAAATTTGTCACTGGTTACAATATATTTGATTGTATATAAATCAGTTTCTTTTTTTTGTTTTTTTTTTGTTGTTGTAATAAAAACATAAAGATTGATATCTTAATTCTACTTGAAACCAGTATTAATGCCTAGCAAAAGACGAAGATTATGTATTGGAGGACAAGACATTGGTCCGTCAACACAGACTAAGCTGCACTTTCTTGCAGTATGTATAAAAATATTTTATTTTAGTAGATTTTAATTTATCAAAATAGGAGTATTTTTTGTTTGGTTTGTATTTGAAATTCACATTATAGATTCCAAAATTGATTTTATTAAAAAGTTTTGTCAGTATTTTAAATAATTTTGGCTGTAATAACTTTCTTTCTATTATTCATGAATGCTTAAGTTCTGTCATGCTCATATCATATTCGATTTTATTATCAAAAGTGTTTCCAGCTTTGATTTTTCTTTATTCGAAAATCTAATTTAAATCTAATTTTTTAAGATGCTTTATTAATTTGCTGGTATTACTAGGAAATTTTCAATTTTTGAACCTTTTTTTCTTTAGGATTCTTTAAGCATACCATCTTTCTTTTCTTCTTCGCAAATGTTCGCAAATGTTAGGAAAAGAAAAGAAATTTAAGGATTAGAGAAAATAAGGAAGTGACGAGAAACCAGAAAGATAGAAGAAAGAAATTAAAGCATAAGAGTTAGTTTAAATTGTACTGTAAATAAAGATTATAATCGACTCTATTCTATCTTAGTGATTAATGGGGAGGCGTTCATCTCCTTCTTCAGTAATTTTTTGGACAAGTACCAATCTGATACAGAGGTTACTGCATCAAGTTGATCATTTACACCGCAATTATTACCCAGACGAAACCGGTCCCCGCATTTTTTGATGAAAGGGGTTTAAACATGCGTTTTAAACATAATCTTGCATTAAAATGAAGATTATGCTTTATTAATATTTATTAAAATTAGAAATTAAAATGCTCAAACTAATCAATGAATAATATTTTTATTAATATTCTAAGTCTAAGTGTGTCTCTAACTTGTATATTTTGAGATAAAATTAAAGATAAATAACTAATGTTAATACAAAAATACTAATGTCATATTCAAGTAAATTGAAAATCTTGAACTTTTTTGAAAACTTAATAATTGGAATATTGGAAATTTTTGACAAGTCAAAGTTTTTAAATTAATGTCAATTATTAATTTGCAATATTTGATTCAATGTTTCACGCTTTTTTTTTAAATTTAAAATAAAAAACTAAAAAACATATGAAATTAAATATCTGTAAAATGTTTAATAGTTGGTATGATAATGAAAAAGCAAATGCCTCATCTTTTTTATTAGAACAAGAAATATTTTTAAAGAAAAAAATAACAATTAAAAATATATTTTTAAAGAAAATAGCTTTAAATAAAAAATTAAATTCTAAAAAATTAAAAATAAATCTTAATTTTTTTTATAAATCTATTTGATTTAGTGATAATCATTTGAAGCCATTGCATCATTTATCTCATTAAATACTTCACTTTGTAATCGTCCAAATTTGACCATAAATATTAAATATTTAGTCAAAGCCCATCTTTTTAGACTATCATATCTAAAAAAATTTAGATTTAACAAAAATAAAAGTAAAAACTTTATGCTAATAATTACGCAATTATTAAGTCGAACAGTCTTATTTCAAACCATGTTGTAATTTTTGATTTCCAGCCTTGTTTCATTTGTTCTTTATAGGCACTTTTAATTGCAATTCTTGCCATAACAGTATGTCTATCAACTAAATTTCCATGATCGTGTATAATCGATCGAACAGTATTTAGGTTTCTTTAAAAAAATGCCAATTAAATTCGATTTCAAATGAAATATAAAGAGATGACTAGCTTTACTATGAGAATTACAATACCTAAGTACAAGAAGCATATATGGATTGACTTGCTTAAGAATTACTTGTATCCTATCAATATGATCCCGAACTGTTTCTCTCATTTTATAAATATCATTTTCATTTAAAATTCTTTTAAATTTAAGGCCCGACATTCGGCTCATTGGAGGCTCCATGGTTAATATGTCGCAAAAGCCAGAATAATCTTCAAAAAAATAAAGTTTAAGCATCTAATTTTTGTGAACATGTTCTATGGTTTCAAGAGACTTGTACTTATTAGAAAAAACTAATCATCTTAATCATAAAATAATCAATCTAACCTGAAAACAAGTAACAAGCCTCTCGGAAATTGTTGGAAGACTTTGGTTATGTCGTCTTTAAGTTCATCTATATAAGGCTTGAACTTAGCCCGCCATTCTTTAATTTCTTCTTTATTCATTTTTTTAAACTCTTTTGTAGATGGTAGGCGAAATTTTCCTTGTTGAATGGCGTCCTCTTTTTCCTTTTCGGTCATTTTAACCCAGTCCGAGTTAAATATGAACTTGTCATGAATGGGACGATGCAATGGTCTCATTGACAAAAAAGCCGAAAAGATCATGAAATATTTATCTTGATTTAATGTGCACTCAGATATTTTACAAATTTAGCAAAAAAATTACCTTCTACTTTTAGTTTAGAAGAGTAATATTTCATTTTGTTTTCATCCTTAAGGATAATATACTTCCATAGCTTGCATAGGTTTTTTCTATCGTCTTCAGTTATTGTATCATACAAACCGTGATCCAG
Source organism: Brachionus koreanus (assembly GCA_016987375.1). Classification (NCBI taxonomy): domain Eukaryota; kingdom Metazoa; phylum Rotifera; class Eurotatoria; order Ploima; family Brachionidae; genus Brachionus; species Brachionus koreanus. Next base: position 784,641 of record PJRA01000216.1, read on the forward strand.
TAGCACAATTTCGGCCTCTTTAAAACACAAAATTAATTATTAACAATTATTTTAAGAAAACGTGGAATTTTTTTCTAATAATTATGTAATGAAACTATTTTTTAAGTTAATTTGTTTCTTATTAATCATACATTAAAGCGTTTTGTTGAATTATTGCGACATAAGAACCTATTAATTACCTAAATAAAATTATTTCCTCCTTAAAATAATAATTTGACTTATTTTTTTTCTTTAGGGAATTTGAGAAATAGTGAATGAACGAGACAAAATAGTCTAAAGTGGCTGTAATCCCCTTATTAACACTGCACGAGCCTAAATTTAAAAGTTAAATTTTATTTAATGCATTTTATCATTATTATTGTGGGAAAACACTCAATTTTTAAAAAATCAAATTAATCTAAATAAAATAAATAATTTTTATTTTTATTTTTATATGAGGGAACCTTTTTTTTAAGTCATAACTTTGACTTGATTTAAAACTTGTGACTTTTAAACAACTCTGGTTGAACATAAAGAATGCACTAGTGTGAGTCAAATAACTTTGCATAAACTAAAAAAAAAAGCAATAGTTAGCTAATTTTCAATATACTATATTTTATCTGAATAATTTTCAATATACTATATTAAAAATTAGCTAACTAGAGCATAATAGTTTATGATAAACTAGTTATGATAAACTCTTTAGTCTTTAGCCATCTATCAACAAGTAGTTTGATTCCTCTCTTGAACCATTACGGCTTTTGAAGCCAAATAAACTCATGAAATTCTTCTTTAAAATAGTTAGTAAAAAATGCGCATTGAGAGAGAAAGATAATAATCAAAAGGAGAAATATCTGGACTAAATGCTAAATGAGGAAGAAAATCTTACAGCTCTTCTTTAATGTTTTTTAAGCTGTATGAGGCCTATGCATTATCTGCAAAAAGCAAGCTTTCGTTTGACCAAATATGGATATTTTTATTATTTGAAATAAAGCATAAATTCGTTCAGTGTAATATTCCCCATTTATTGAATTACCGTCCGGAACCAGCTCAAAACCGTCATTACCATTATCATGACAAGTAATTATCAGAGTTGGTCAAAAGTTATAAAGTCAAAAACAAGTCAAGTCATTTGACTTGACTTTAAATTTTTTGGGAGTCAAGTCACTTTTAAAAGACTTTAAAACAACTTTTTTTTGAGTTTTCTACAAGAAAAAACTTTTAAAAAAAAGAAAAAAAAATTTTTAATTTTATCGAATAATTTAATCTTATTAATTTTTACATTAAATTTTTAAATTAAAATTTCAACTTAAATAAAAATTTAATTAATACTGACTTTTTTTTGAAAAAAAAAATTCTGGTCTTTTCAAAGTCAAGTCGTTTGACTACTTGACTTTGAAAAGACTTTAAAATGACTTTTTTTTTTGACTTTTGCACAAGTCTGGTAATTATCCATCTGTAAACCGTTGTTTTAAAGCATTTTTTAAGTAGATTCCTTGAAATTTCAATGCCCATTTGAAATCTGTCAAATCATGAGGAACTACTCGGCAACGCCTGTTAACTTTGCTAATCAAATTAAGATACCGAGATATCATCAATTGTAATGTGAAAAGGTCATTTTATAATTGCCTGGTGTTGCTCTAAACTGTGTGGTTATAGAATTATTTTGCAATAATTTACGAAACAATACCAATATTTCAAAATATTTTTTTAAAGTTTTAATTTTATAGTTTTTTTTAGAATTAATAAAAAAAGAGTTAGATATCACTTAAAAGAGCATTCAATTCTATTTATTTTGACTTAAAACTTAAATATAACTTAAAGTTTTAGAATTATAAAAATAAGTTTTAATATGTTTTCGGTGTGTGAAAAAAGATTAATAATTACTATTTTTAGTTCCTTCTTTTGTTCTAATGTAAATATTTCCATGATGTGGATCTGCATGGACAAAACCAGTATTAAAAATTTGCTCTGCGAACATTTTGACAAGTTTTTCATCAATCTAAAATCAATTAAGTTTTAAAAAAAAAATAAGAATTAAAATTAAACTACTTCTTTTAAATCGAGTCCCATTTTTTTAATTTCCGTTGTTTCACTTATTTTTACACCGTTTATGAACTCCATACATAAAATTTTCTTATAATACAGAAAATTAATTTAATACAAAAACTTAATTGTTCTTGATTACTTTCGTAGTTAAATTATCAAACACTTTTGGAACATAGACAAAATTTAGATTTTTCAACTCATTGTAGCATCTCTTTGAATTGTTTGCTTCATTTATAAAATCCAATTCTTTTTCTAAAGTGTCTTTTAATTCCTTTAAAAGATATAAATTTTACTTCAATTAATCTCAAAATGCCTAAAATTTACATCTAAAACCCAGCTGAAATTAAAATTCTTAAAAGCAAATCCAATCATCTCAAGGATGCATCTACAAGTAAAAACATCCCCAACAAAGCGATCCTGTAAATCAATATACTGTAATTTTACTGCCACTTCATTTCCTTCGTAATCAACAGCTTTGTGAACTTGAGCTAAGCTGGCTGCTGCCAGAGGCTTATAGTCAAATTCTTTAAAAATTTCACTGGGCAATTTGTTGAACTCTTCTTTAAACAATTCATCAATCTAGAAGAAAAAAAAATTAGCGATATTTTTTTCATCTGAACGTATCATACATCATTGCCTTCACTTCTTAGAGCTTGACTCTGAAGTTTTCTTAATGTGACATAAAATTCTTTAGGCAAAATGTGGTTCATAGTTGATAGACCTTGTCCAAGTTTAACATAAAGGCCTCCATTTTTGATGCATATATCAACTAATTTGTTAGCCGATCTCAAGTGGCATTCTTTTATATTATTATTATACTCATCACTATTCTCATCTAAACCCCAAAGATTCCATTTATAATCTGCAGCTATTTTAATCCCCAGATAAAATGATCTTGCTGCTCTCCTTACTGATTGTAAGTTAATGCGAATTTTTCGCTGTTGTTGTGAATCAAGCAAATAGTGATATGATGCCAACGCTCCAGTGCCTACAATAGAGCCTCCAAGAACATAGCGAGAAAATCTTGATTGATTCTTTACAGTCTCTTGTTGAACATTATTGGAAATAAGTCGCTTTAAAAATATGTGCTTTGGGGTATTTAGATTTCTGCGAGAAAATGCAGTTAGCATTTTATCTAAAAATTTATATTTTATTCTAAGTTATGGTTTATTTTTATAAACGATTATTAATTACCGTCTTTGCTTAATAAAAAATTTTATTAAAAAAAAAGTCTTTATTTATTATTTGAAAATTATCTAAAATTATCAGTTTTTACTCAGACTTAAATTTAGAGACATTTATTTATCAATTAATTTTTAATGTTTGAGATCAATTTTTTAATCAAAATCATGCACGAAATTTTCTGAATAAGTCATTACAGAGCTCCATACTGTGTAGCCGATTAAAATGACAAACACAAAACCCAAAATTAGTAAAAAAGAAGATTCTTCTGACTTGGTTTTTTTCTCGGTGCTTACTTTACCATAAATTTCTTTTTTCAGTGATTCTGGAATTCGTCTTTTTAATTGTGCCATTTACTAGATTTTAAAGCAAAAAATCTAAAAAAGAAAAATTTTAAATTTTTTTATTTTAAAAAAAAAGTAAAAATCATCCTTTTCCAAAGCAATTATTTTAGAGTAAAAATTCAAAATCTCAACGAAAAAGATTCCTAAATAATTTTACTATGCATCTGAGTGCATCATCATTTTCTTTTAAGAATTTAATTTTTAAAAGCAAACACAAAGATAAATTTCATCTCATATTACATTTTAATATATAAAAACCATCCTTCAAAATTTTTATTGATTTTCTTCCATTTCGTTCAATTATTTTTCAGCATTTACCTTAAATCAAAAATTTTAAATGAATTTTTAATTTGTGAGATTTATTCCATGTAGAGAAATAAAAAAATAAGTGCCATTTGAAACTAATTTTATAAACCTAAATACTCTCATGCTAGAAATTATGTGTCAAAACAATTTGATCGAACTTTAAATAAAAATAGTTTCAGATAAATTTTAAATTTTGACTTTGTTGCTAAGAGCATATAAATAAAATTTGAATATTAATCTACCAAAAATTCATAAATATAGGTTTAAAATTTAAATTAATAATTTTTATTAAGCTAAAATAAAAAAATAAAAATTTTAACAATCTAAAAATGAAGAACTTTTTTTTATCTCTCTACAATTTTGGCGCCTGACTAAATTCAATTTTGTCAAATTAAGTCAATAATTCATTTAATAAGAAAGTTATCAAAATTTTTACGAAATTTTATTCCCGTTTTTTTTGGTTTAAATTTCTAAATTTTCAAAATAAAAATCTTAACATTTATGAAACTTTTATTTTAATATCTAAAAAATCAATAAAATTAAATTTTATAAGTTTTTTAAACTAAGCAGATTACAATTGATTTTAAATTTACGCTCGTTTATAAAGACCAGACTTTTTTAATTGCTTTCGACAGACCAATATCTGTATAATTAAAGTAGCATAGACCAATAAAAGCTACGACTGAAGCTGTATACATCAAACCTAGAACCACCTTTGGTAAAGTTTTTCCATGAACATAGTCAATAATGATGCTGTGACAGCCCCAATTGGCATGAAGAACTAAACCAGCTGCAAGCAAATAGTCTGTGATTGGATTTTCTAGCAAAATGCTACCAGGAATTAAAGCCAGCAAGCCTATAGCTACGTATCTTTCAATGGTCCAATGCTGACCGGCATGATCATCCCGGACTAGTGGAGATCTGTGTGGATGAACTGAAGTTACTGCTCTGATAATTTGATGGCTTGTAACACCGGTTTGTTGAGCTATTTGGTTTTGTTGAGATGGGAATAAAATGTTCTTTCTTAGAAGCTTTGAAAAATTTATGAAAAAAAAATTAAAAATCTTAGAGCAATATTACTGTTCCAGTTCTACTATTGAATGAAGACTGAATTGATGAATATGGTCTAATGATGGTGTTTATGGAACGAAATCCTCCTCTAAATAGGTTCATAGTTGTCATTTCGATCTAAATTTAATATTTATTCAAATTAAAGCAGGAAATTTTGGGTGTAATTTTTAAAAAGAAGCGTCGATTATTTAAAATTTTTCGCTAAATAATAAAAGTTTTTTAATTTATGCTCAGAATTGGGAATCGCGGTGTTTTTATGCTAATTTGATGAGCTTTTACCAAAGAAAAGAAATTAATTTTTATATAACATTTGAATACGCTTATACTAAATATAGCTTGTAAATTTATAATTTATTTATTTTAGTTTTTTTTGTATGATTCGAGAATATTTTTTCAAAAATAAAAAATTCTTTTGTTAAGTAACAACATTTATCATAAAGCAGTTAAATTGTCTTTAAGCTATTTTTTTATTCATTTGATATTAAAATTATTTATATTTTTAAATAATGCAAGATTTTTTACTTGGTTTTGTTTAATTTATAAAGGAAACATTGAATAAGTTATTTTTTAAAAATTAAATTGAATTTTCAAAAAATATTTTTTAAGTCTAAGTCCCAGTTTCTTTTATTTAGTTGCTGAATTGAACCATTTTCTTTTCATTCTCTCTTCTTCACTTGCATCACAATACCATGTCTGTGAATTACTTTATGTATATTTTTTATAAATTGAATTAAATGATAAAATGAATAAAAAAAACGGTGGGAACAGATTTTTCTGGACTGATAGTTTAGCTGCTGGTGTTGATGCTTTGTTTCTTAATTTTCTAATTAATTTTCTAAGCAGACACCTTTCAGAATGCTTATTGTTTCTAGCTCTTCTTCTTTATCATCTTTCGTCAATTTGTCTTTCTCTAGCGTCTCATGCAATACATAGTTAAAAGCGTAACCAAATATTGTCTGGAAAACCGTAGTGCAATGTTTTCAATCGGGTTCGCAATAGTCTGTTAGGATCGAAGAATATTGCGTAAAATTGGTTATGAAAATAAGGATTTGAACATTGGCAATATCAAAAATTGATAATTAATATTTTGGCGCTCAAGTTAAATTAAATTTTGATGTTCAAGAAATTTTTGTTTCAATTCGT
>PJRA01000216.1:792502-847026 GCA_016987375.1 Brachionus koreanus
ATAGAGTCTATGAGCTAACTTGACCAGCGCTTTAACTTTTCTAGCTTGCTTGTTGAATTTAGATTTAAGCTCTTGTTTGTTCGCTGTAGAAGCTCCCCTATATTTGGCAAAAGCCCTGAATTTAAGTTGACATGCATGAAATGAAATTTTTTACATTATTTTGATATACATGGTTTCATTTAAGGGTTTTAATTTATATTCCGAATGAAAATAATCTGAGCAAAAATTCGGAATTAAAGTTTAATTTTTTACATTAGACATATCTATAAAAGTGCAAGGACTGGAGAAAAAATTTCGAACTCAGAATTTTCTGGACAAAGGAGTAGACTATATCTTGAACATTAAATCTCTCTTTGAAGATAGTATAGTATAGTATAGTGGTATATTGCAATGCATAGATGCGTAAATCTGACAATAGATTATGTGCAAAAAATATAATGAAAGTTTTTGTCTATTTTTGCTTTAAAAATATCACTAGATTGAGATAGTGAAGAATAGCAATCGTATTTAAGAGAATAATAGCTTAAAAGAAAAAAATATTTAACATACTTCAATGGTATTAAATTACGTAAATTTACCACATTTTAGGTAAAATAATAATTCTTCTTTTTGAAATTAAAAAATTTATCAAATATTTGAAAAAAAAATGCAATTTTTAGAAATATTCTATGTTGCTTCTCTTATATAATCCCATAGTTATTCTAATTTCTTTAAAGTAAAATTAGAAAATATCTTCTCCTTAACTTCTTCGATCTTCAGCCTATGTAATATTTAATTAATTTTTTTAAATCAATCAAATCAAAAGTTGATTTTTATCTCGTTGATGTCTTTTTTTTTGTTTTTTTAGCATTTGGCATGAAACTTTATTTTTATACGAAATAAATTTGGCATTGTGAATTTTGGAGCAAAAGACAATAACAAATATTAAAATAACTTTTTTCCAAGGGCCTAAAAACCATTCTGCAAAATATATCAGCTCATACAAGGTCTGTATCACCAAAATTTAGTCTGTGCAAAAAAATGCAATTTTTATTTTGATTTTTAGAATTAACAAAACGATTTTTAGATCCTTAGAAAAAAACTAATTATATTAAAAATTTTTGTTTTTGTTTTTTGCTTCAAAATTCACAATGTCTAAAATTTCAGCAAATCAGTAATAAAATTTTAGCCTAATAAACTAACAATGTGTTTTATTAAAAAAATTTGTTAATTTTTTATAATTAATTTTTGAATCAATAATTATTATTTTTATAATCTTATTATTAAACTAGACTAAAAAATGCATATTTTTTTAAATAACTAATAAAATTTTATATTTTAAATCGATAATAAAATGAATTTATAGTTATAAAAATAAAGAACAACCAACAAACTTAATATCATTCTTGAGAAAAATAAACTTACATTAAGTGTCAAATGAGTTTTGAAAGAATGAAAAATAATTGTGAATCTATAAGACAAATAATTTGGTATATCTAATTTAGTTGCTTAGTTACAATTTTTAACTTTAAAAAAAACTAAAACCTCAAGTAATGTTAATTGGAACTATTTACAACTAAGAATTTCAGCAATACAAATTTTTTCAAAATGCCGACCACTATCAAAGAAGCTATAGCTAAATGGGTATAATAGAAATTATATCTATAAAATTATACTTTTATATTCAATAAAAGGAGGAAAAAAATCAAACAAAAGCAGCAGAATCTAAGGATGTTAAATTAAATGGTGTTTTTCCGCCTATTGAAAAGATGGATGCTTCACTTTCAACTTTAGTTAGTTGTGAGTAAGTTAAAGATAAAATTTAAATATTTTCTAAATTTATTAATTATTAATTTAAAAAGGCGTTTATCTCTTTCATCAAATATGATTGAAAAAATAGCCAATTTGAATGGACTAAGTATTAAATAAATACCACTTATTGATTAAAAATTTTATTAAAAAATTTTTTAAGAGAATTTGAAAATTCTCTCACTTGGTAGAAATTTAATAAAAAATCTTACTGGTCTTGTAAGCATTTTTTTTTTTTAAATTTATTTGAAATTGAATGAAACAATTTTTAGGAAGTTGTTGGTGATACACTTGAAGAGCTATGGATTTCTTATAATCAAATAGAAAAATTAAAGGGCATAACCGTCTTAAAGAAACTAAAAGTAAATATTAACTTCAAAATTAAAAAATTTGAATAGTATTTGATTGGAAAGAATTAAGGTTTTGTACATGTCTAATAATTCGGTTAAAGACTGGGGTGAATTTTCGAAACTAGTAAATTTTAGTTCAACTTTTATTTTAAGAAAAGATAATTAACATTGCTTTTAGAGTGATTTGCCTATGCTTGAAGATCTTTTATTTGTGGGTAATCCATTAGAAGAAAAACATACTGCTGAAGGCGACTGGAGAAAGCAAGTCTCTCAAAAATTGAAGACACTGAAAAAACTTGATGGTGAACCAGTTATCAGAGAAGATGAAGCTGAAAATGAAGGATAAAAATCTTTTTTTTAAGCTTAATTTTATTCAACTTTTTTAATTGATTTTAATAAAAAAAAATTTAAAAATTGTCCATTTTGATTTCTCGCAAACGTCCGAGAGAAATTACAATTTTTTTTTAAAATAAATGCTTAAGAAAATTAAAGTTTAAAAAAAAAAACGTTAATCAATATTTCATCTTATCAGAGTAACCTAGCAACTTTATCATATCAAAAAACTCTTTATTTAGTTTAAATTTTTTTTTATTAAATTATTAGAAACTTAACTTAATTTTATAAAAAAATGAGCACCACAATTAGAGATGCTTTGGAAACATGGGTAAATAATAGACTATCAGACTACTGCTTTAGGATATATGTTTATATATTATATTAAAAAAGAAGGAAAATAACAAAACTGAACCTTCAACAGCAAAAGAAGTAAAGCTGAATGGAATAATGCCGCCAATTGTCAAAATTGAATCCTCAATATCCGTTTTAAAAGCTTGCGAGTAAAAGATTTAAAGAAACTTTGATGATATTAAATTAACTTTTAGGCGTCTATCTTTGTCTACAAATATGATTGAGAAAATAAGCAATTTAAACGAATTAAGTAACAATTTATTCTAAAAATATTTAAAAAAATTTTTTTCTTATTTTCGTAGAAAATTTGCGAGTTCTTTCAATTGGCAGAAACTTGATAAGATCATTAATTGGGATTGTAAGTATGGTGTCTTTTTTAAAATCTTTATTATCTAAAAAAGAATGCATCATGAACATTTACAGCACTTAGATATAAGAATTTGGAAAAACAAATCACACCAAAGTGTTAAGCATGAAAAGCTTGTAAAGAAAGCTACTAAAATCATTAGTCAGATATTAAACCTTAGAGGTTGTCTAGGCTTTTATGTTTTTCGACCAAGTCTTTTCAAAAATATATGCTAAATAATATGAAATTTAATTGTGAAAAATTTTAGAAGCTTTTTTTTTATTTTATTCTCAAAAAAAAAGTTGTAAATTTTAGATTTTTGTTAATTTTGAATTCATTTTAATTAATAATCAAATAAAATAAAACTACAAATAATTTTATAAAAATTAAAAATTTTGATTTTAAAAATACAAAAAATATAGAATTGATTAAATTTTTATTTGAACCTTTTAATTAATCGGTTGGTTTCTTAAAGCTTCAAGAAGACCATCTTCGATAAAATTTTAGATTCAAATCCATTTCATTTTTTTATCATATTTACTTTTTCCTCTCAAAAATTTTCTTTTAAACTAATATCTTTAATTTATATATTCAAATTGACTTTTTTTATTTTTTTTAGGAAACAGTTGCAGATACTCTTGAAGAATTATGGATTTCATACAACCAAATAGAAAAACTACAAGGGATTTCCAATTTGAAAAAATTAAAAGTTTTAATTTAAATATTTCAATATTTTTTACTAATTTTATAAAATAGATTTTGTATATGAGCCACAATTTGGTCAAAGACTGGCCTGAATTTGATAGAATGGTTTGATTTTTAGCTCCTTAAATCTTAAAAATTTTAACAACCTGATTTTCAATATTATAGAAAGATTTACCAATGCTGGAAAATTTATTATTTATCGGAAATCCACTAAGAGAAAGCTTTAAAGATAAAGATGAATGGACCGTAGAAGTAAAGGCAAGATTGAAAAATCTAAAAAAATTAGATGGTAATATTTGTTTTGTTCTGTAAATCACGATTTTATTTTAAATATTAATTTTTAGGAGAGGCTATTTTGCGAGACGATGAAGATTCACAAAACTTCAATTAAAAATTTTGATCTTAAAAAAATTTTTGGCCTTTAAAATTAATTACAATCCAGCAAAAATAAATTTAAAATAAATATTTCTATTTTTGCTTTGAATAGGAATTTTATTAAATTAAAAAAAAGAAATGCTTTTTGAATATTTTTTTTCAATAAAATTTATAAATAATTATAAAAAAAATCGATTTAGCCCATTTTCCAGCAATTTATTAAACATATTTGCGAGTTTTTCTGATAAAATCGATGAGAAGACCACGCAAAATCAGCTTTGAAAATGAAAAATTGTCAAAAAAAAAATGGAGTAACAAAAAATGATTTCAGAATTTCATGGATTATTCGAAATTAGCGAATATAAAATTAACAATTTACAAAAGATCGAAAAAAAATTCTTTCACCAATCAATCGTATTCTTCTATCTATTCATTCTTTCTCTACATTAAATTATACAAAATAAAATAAAAATGGGAAAAAAACACAATAAATAAATTTTTATGTGTTTGATTTTTATCACTTTTTTGCTTTTTTTTTACTATTTTTTAAGATTCAACAATATAATTAATAACAAATTTTAGCTTATTGAAGTCTACAAACTAAAGAATCTGAGACAGGACTAGTTCTAAGTCTAAGCCTTGTCTGATAAAAAAATCCATTGTCCTAATAACCTCAAGAAAAATTATTAAAACATATAAAAATTGTGTTGTTTAGAGTCTAGTTTTTTATTCAAGGTTATTAGGTAAATGTCTAGCTGGCAATTTCATTTGAAACACAATTGTTGCAAACTCTAACCGGGGTTTCCCAACCACGAGATGGTACAGGTCTTAATTGAGGCGAGCAATTGTGACATACACCATTGCCACATGATCTGCAATGATGCAATGGGAGAAATTCATCAAAATCTTTTTGACATAAACCGCATTTGATGCATTCTGAGTCAGGCTTCCAGTAAGACGGACGGGCCGACTCTTTGAGTACGTCCAATGGAATTTTAGTTGCATAGCCAATAATACCAAATGTTTCTTGAACGCTTTCGGTCACTCGACGAACCATTACCTCATTGTTGCCAGTGAGAACACTGAACGTGCTTGTTTGTGCATTATGGTTGTTTTTCAGAGCCACTAGAGATGCTGGTTCTTCGATAATTGTTTTGTCAAAACAGGAATTGCAGACTCTTACTTTGTCCGTAGGCGACCACCATGGAATAACCTTTCTTTTAAGACTGCATTTGTCACAAAAACCTTGGCCACATCCACGGCAATGATGCTTTCGTTCACTAGTTTCTTCGAATGATTTCTTACAACCAAAACAAATTAGAATATCCGAATTGGGAATCCAATAAGTCGGCGCCACTTTGTCTGCCATCCATTGTTTGGCCACGTTAGCAGGCTTTGAACTAATGTTCTGAATTGACTCGCCTAAATAGGACACATTGTCAATAATTTTTCTGGATAGATTGTGAGATGTTCCGACGTTGTTTTGTTGGCCTGGCCAAATGTGCTTTAGTTCGGTGCGCACTACCGATTCAGGGTCTGGATTTCCGTACCAATACTGACGTGAACGAAATATTATGCCATGATGCGGACACTCCAACACGTATCCGGAGTAAGTATACTTGACAATTCCGATTAAAGAATTATCACTAGATGCAGAAGTTTTTGGAACTACAACCACTTCTTTTCCAGCTTCATGACAAAACTTGACGAAAAAAAATTTTAATCTGATTTTAATCTATTTTAGATTTAAATTTTTACTTTGCAAACATAAACTTTGTTATCATATTGATGATCATAGTGACATTTCTCACCACATTCGTGTAGTATTCCATCTTTCAAATGATTTATTGAATTCTGACATCGTTTTCTAAATTGGAATTTTTTTAGATTTTTATTATTTTAACAAAGATTTTTCTTATAAAAAATATGTTTATTTCATAATTTTTTTTGGCTTAAGAACACGATATTTTTAAGAAAAATATTTATTTTAAAGCTTTTAAAGCTTTAGGCTTTCAAGTGGCTTTTCTAGTATTATATATCGTCAATAAACTATCAATCCTGCATCTAAAAATATTCCTAATACAAGTTTAAAAAATATCTAAAACATAATGCTGTCTTATTTTTACTTGAAGTTTAAATTAAACCATTTCAAAAAATTTTCATATTATTTGTGAGCCAAAGATAGCCAAAAACTAACCCAAGTTCATGTTATAATCAGTTATCTTTTTAAATTTTTAGAAAATTTTTCAATTGCCAAGAGAAATGCAGGGATAAAATATTAATTTAGAAAGGCAATTTTTGATTTTAAATAAGGATAGTCAACAAAATATTTTGTTTAAATTAAAATGTAAATAAATCAAAATCCTAAATTGAATTGGAATTCTATCGAATTCCAAAGCATATAATCGAAATAGAAAAATCGCTATGTCGATTTCTAAATGCTTTTCTTTGAAAGCATTTTTCTCAGTTTTTATTTTTAGCTTTTAAAATAAAATTTGATTAGATCAATTGTTACACATGAAAAGATTGTGTTTTTAAGATATTCTAATCATTAAAATTAAAAAAAAATTGTAGTAAATAAAATAATTTTTGCTTAGTTCAATTGACTTTTTTTTATTTAGCTTAAATAATATTTGTTTTTAGATTAGCTTAATTTTAAATAAAATTCAAATATTGAATTCGATTTTAAAATCTAAAATTTTAATAATACGAACAATTTAAACGCTTTTGCTCTAAAGAAGAATTTGAGATAATAGTTTGAAGTGATATTAAGAAATTAGGGTAAGAAATTGAATGATCGAAATTTTACATATTTTCTGTCAAATATTTTTTATTTATATGCTCTACTAAGTGACTAAAGCATACAAAAATGGGCCCAAGAAGATTTTGATTCTTCAAGTAATAATACTAACAAAAAATTTTAGTTCTAACTTTAATTTTTTTTTCTTTTTTAAAATGAACTATGTCTTATCTCAGTATAAGATTTTTTTTTACATTAAAAAACTCTTATTTAAACAGATAAAATTGCTAGAAAAAGTCCAACAAAAACATTATCACGTATAGTACTTTAATAAATGGCGAAATACCACTAAGCATCGATGAGACTAGTTGCCAAAAAATAATAGATTGATACCAAGAAAGTATATTTTTTATCAATTTTGTTTTTTTTTTGCATCAAAAATTTCAAACATAAATTTAGCATTTTTTAGCCTAAAACGGGTGATACCAAATTTTGATGAGTTGACAATGGTTAAAAATAAATCATAAACTTTTTATTTTTTGTAATGGCTAGGTCTATGAATAGGTAAAATAAAACTTACGACTTGGTTTTTAAATTATTTGAAATGATTTTATTATAATACAAAAACTATGCTCTTAGAAAGCGATTTATTTATTTTTACAAAAAAAGTCAAAATTTTTTGATAATTTCAATTATGTTTTCACCACTAAAGGTTTAAAAAAATACTCAGCTTAGTTGAATTTTTCAGCAATAAAAAAATTAGCTCACAATCTAAAAACAAGTTTGGATAAATTTAAAAAAAATATCTTAGTTTAGTTTTTAAGTTATGTAAAGTAAACTTTAAATAAATTTGTTTAATTTTTTCGCGTTAGATAAGTTCATTTCAAAAATTCACAAATAAAAATTCTTTTTTATTAGTTCTATAGTTAAAAAAATTTTCAATGTTTAGCTTTATAAAGCATACCTAAAAAATTATCGTTAAAAATTTTTGTCTGCGTTAAATTAAAAAAAAATAAGAAATTTTTTTTTTTAAACTAATTTTTGAGCATTATCACCAAATATTGGTCAAAAACTTAAATTTACATAGTTTTTTTTATAAAATTAGACTACAAAGACAAAATGGTGATACAAAATAAAAATTTTAATTAGTTTTTGTTCTCTATGAAATTTATTATTTGTTCGACCATCATAATTTTAGTGATTTCTTAATTTTTTGTAGTTTCTTATTTTCATTTAAAGCCTAATTCTCTTCCATTTTTGTAATTTACAAGATTTTAATAAACTAGACAATATTTATGTTTTTTAAAAAGAAAATAGTAATAATTTTTTGAAATAAAAAATAAAGATTGTTTTAAATTTAGATGGCTAGACTCAAATAAATGGTATTTGAAAACAAATAAGAGAAAAAAATTACCCGCATGATAAACAGGTTGCTGAACAAGTGAAATATTCATCGGCAAAAGTGTTTACATGATACTTATTAATAACTCCATTGAATTTATCGTTTAAAACTTTGAAAACCTGATAGATCGAGGACAATTTTCTGGGCGGACGAACAGAATTGTTCTTTAGCAAATATTTGATTGTTTGTGCCAATTGAGTAAAATCAGTTGCGGAGAAATTTTTCTCATGTGAAGTTTGGGTGCCCACATATTCAATCGAACTAAACGCATTGTAACTCAAATCTAGTTTGGCAAACCGTTCCCTTAGCTGATGAGCAACAGTTCTATCGTTTCCGTCCGAGTCGACCTCATCTTTTAAAATGTCGGTATACTGGGTCTCGTGAAATATGACGCAGTCAGGTCCCAAACAGGAAATTGTGTCCAGCTTGAGTTTTATAGCTGCTTGTTTCAGCTCTTTGCTAAAATATTTTAGATATGCCGTGCTGGCATCGGACAAAAATTTAAACAAATCATTGTGCAAACGCTCTGCCCTAGTGCGATAAATAATTACATCTGATATTGCCAGCACTTTAAGCAATAGTCTCATCCGTTTGTTCTCATTGGACGTGCTGCCCAACAGGCCCTCGGTGTCGAATATCAACGAATTGGTTAATGGGTCATAGGCGCACCAAACGCCCATAGTGCACGTTTCTTGTTTGTGCGAAGTTCGAAATATGTTGCGTCCATTGAAAAATGTATGGTTCAATGTGTGAGATTTTCCGTCGCCAGTATTGCCAAATATCGACACACACTTTACCAATTTGTCGTCATTTACGGGCATTGATGATTCGGTCGAATTTTTCAAATTTCTGCGAAAAAGTTTTATAAATTCTTCGGCTGATTTTACTTGAAGACTTTCATTGTCATCTAGAATAATGTGCGATTTAACTTCCTCGCATAATATTTTATGAATGGTCGAGTTGTCCAAACTTTGTGGCACGAGCATGTTTCTATTGTCTGTGTCCAAGTCTAAAATGCCATAGAAATCACTAGATGATATGTTTGACGAGCTTGGGTTCAGCTTTAACAAATTGGTGGGTGATGTTGAAGCCGATGAAGAAGTTGAGAGAGAATTAGACGACACTGAGTCTAAATCGATATTTTGATTCAAAATTTGCTTAGTTAAATTAACATTTATGACTGGTGGTTCGCTTTGATGCATAGAATTTCGTTTCGTTGTTTGTATGGGCTGAACTATTTGAACAGGCGTTATATGCACCGTTTCGGTCTGATTCAAGTCCACTTCTTCGAGCACTGAGTCGCTTAGCTTGACCACATCCTCTTTGATCGGCTCGCACTTGGTCAAATTTTCGCTTGCTTCTTCGCTCAAGTTTTGATTTCTTTTCGATTTTTTCTTTGCCTTTGAGTTGGGCACATTCACTATTTGTGTTCCTATCTGTTCTTCATTTTTGCTGTTAGACGAATTTTTTTTCATCTCTCTAAAAAAACCGACAAAAAAAATAATTTTGTTTCTCTTTAATTTAATTTAGTTAATGTTTTAAAATTTTATTTGAATAATTTATAATTAGAAATTTAATTAGAACAAACAATATGACTTGGAAAAAGCTGACATTAAATCAAATGGCACCAAAAATAGAAGTAAAATGAGACAGTGCTTGAAAATGTTCTAATAAATTATTTAAAAATGTCTAAAAAACTGGTTACCAATGTGTGTGGAATTGTAGAAAAAAATCGATATTTATTTTGCGTATTTTGAAAAAAATAAAAAATCGTCATTTTTCCGATTTTTTTCGACTAATAAAAACAACCATCAAATTAAACTGAATATTTTATTTGAATTAAAAAAAATATATAATTTCTTATTTCTAATATTAATAATTTATGCTCTTTTAACTTGAATAAACTAAGCTTGCAATATTTCAAGTGTTTAAATGAGAATAATTTATTCCTTTTCAAACGTCAAACCACTCTCTCTTTGCATTATAATTTTCTCCCTCCTATTCTAATTCACTAACCACTATAAAGTGACTAATCAAAACAGATGATAGGATTTTTAACTGCGTAAAATCATAAAATATCTTGCGCAATTTTATAGCTTACTTGGTTTTTTATGTAGTTCCAAGATAGAATCTAAAAATTCTAGTTGCTATGACTCAAAAGAAAGCTCGGAAATAGCACAGCTAAATTTTGGTTAACTTAATTCAAGATCCTAAGCCGTCAATTGCTTTAATAATCTAGAAAAGTTTTAAATTCAAATAAAAGAGCTTATGCAAATTTATTTAGACGCTTTTCAGGGAGAAAATAGCTCAATGCAAAGAGTATTAAATCTAAAAGAAGAAAAGATTAAATCGTTTAGTTGAAATTAGGAAAAATTATGATGAAAGGTTTTGAATTTAGGTCGCTTTTGAATAGAAAACAAGGCTCGTCATATGATCGCTTGTTTGAGATGAAATTGAAATAATATTTGCTTGATTTAAGTGTCTAAATTTGAAGTCCCTTTTTCTTTTCTAATAGAAAAAACGTAATTAAATAAAAGAGAGTAAATTTCCTTAATTTATTTTTCACAAATTATTAAACATTTTTAGATGTAAGTTTATTTAATTTGTTGCTTAAGAAAATATTCACATACACACACACACACCTATACGTCGGTTTTTATTTGCTCCAAATATTTAAAAAAAAAAAAGAAAACTCATATAGGATTGTCAAAATATTTTAGCATATTCAATTTGAAAATAAAAAAAAAATTTTAGTCTTTTAAATTAAACACTTTTAAAAAATAAAATGAAATTAAAAATCCATCTGATTAAGTTGATTTCTTATTCTAAAAAAAAATCAAACCCAAAGTTTAGATATTTTAAAATTAATTTTTTTTTATTTGAGTTCTATTTAAAGTTTATTTAAAAAAAAAAAATCTAACTGACATACTTTTGAACAATTAGCCATGTCTGGGTAAAATCTACATGGAATATTTGAATCCTAAAATGCAATAAAATTTATATTTTTTACTTAGTTTTCTTAAAGCCGTCTAAATTTAACTTATTATTTATTAAAATATATTTTATCCTCATAATTAATTAGCTTAAATTATTGCGTAATTTTAGTTCAAAAAAAAATTAACTAGAAATGATGAATTATTGCCAAAATTATATTTTAAAAAATGAAAAAATTTTAATGTTCTAAGCAAAATATTGTTGTTTTGAAAATTGCTCGAAAAAAATATTTCTAAATAAGCTTATTTTACGGTTTTGTCAATCTAAATTAAAATTATATCCTGTTTATGATTAAAAATAATTCTAATTTACCTTAAACTAAAAAATAATTTATATTTTTCTTCAGGCTCAAAATGACTTAACTGAATATATGACATATAATGTTATGATGAAATTTAAATTGATAGAATATAAATCTTGTTCATTACCTAGATATTTTTGTTCTCCAGGGTAAGATAATCCTTACCGAAAAAAAATGAAAATTTTTATAAAATTTACTGAAACTCGTAGAAATTATGGCTGGATACTTTTAATTGAAAAATAAGCCGTTTAAAATTTTAAACAAATTCTATTAGACTTTAAGTAATTCAATTTTGTTTTTTTTTTAAACACTTGATTCAACTTTCTTTTTAATATAATTTTTAGTTAAGCATTTAGGGTTAAAATTAATGATAATAATTCATGCAAAATTAGATTTTATTAATTTCTTCTTAATTAATTAAAATGCTTTTTTTTATTGTTGGGTAAAAATTAATTCGTTGTTTAATTGCATTTATTTAGAAAAAAAATACTAGTAAATTATTATCTTAGAAGATATCGAAAAAGATATCGAAGGAAAAGAAAAAATAATAAAAAATTTTGTTTAGTCTGTATTAAAAATGCAAACAAAAAATTATGCTAAATGATCTTTTATTAAATGATTTAACTTAGATTAATAATTATTTTTTGTTACAAAGATAAATTCAAATTTGTGTATGCCAAGGGAGACCAGACAATATATTATAAATTCTTAAATATCCTTTTTGATAAATATTAAGATCGAAAAAATATCTAAACACTATTTAGAAGTGTAGATGCATGGCAAAACAGTTATAACATTGCAAACTACAGACATATTTTTATAATCCACTCTACATTTTTTGCCCAAATGAATTGTAAAAGAACAGTACTTTAAGTCTTTGACTTTTTTTAAATTATTGATTGTTGAAACTTCTATTACTTCGGGAGCTAAACCAATCCATTTCTTAACTACTCTATTTATGAGGAAATCGGTCCCTTGTAATCACTTGGTAGAGGCTTGTTCATAGCTTCTTTTTAAAAGCCCTCTGATTCTTCCCCATTTGAAAGAATCATGTACATGGCCCAGGTTTCACCATACTTTTTTTTCCTTATTCACTCCATGTGGAGCATAGGGTACTTTTGATTTCCACTCAAGTTGATCTTTTGCGTTTACCCTTTCTACTCTCCATATCATTCCCATCTAGATGAGCTCTCGTGATTGTTGATGGGCTTATTTTGGTATTCTTTTTTATTTTATTCAGCCCAAGCCATCGCAGTATTTTGTTCTTAATGCATTCACTTAATGGCTCTGAATATGTTCTTTTGTATAGGCCAGCATTCAACGGAATTCTTTTGTCAGATTCACACATTCCTCAGCATTCACTTCCGTTCAACAGTGTCGCTTTTACTTTTTAGTTGTATAGTTTGAGTTTTGTTTAGCGTTGTTGCCAAATCGTGTGTTATCATATACATATGTTCTTCTGATAACACCAGATCATCCACAAAGTATAAGTCTTCAAGTTTTGTTGTTAATAACCATTTTATACACTTAGCATTGACAGATGTTTTCTTCATGACATAATCAATCAGTTTTAGGAATAGTGTCGGAATAGTATGATATCAAAGGCTTTCTTGAAATCAATGAAGTTAAGAAACAGGGGGCTATTCCACTCCAGGTTTTGCTCTTTGATGTTCTTAAATGCAGATATCTAGTCAATGCATGGTTACTAACATGATTAATTTTTGCATTTTGAAAAAGTGCATCATATCGTCTCTTAAACGACGCTCTTGGAGCGACAATAGACACAGAAATGCAAGTCGATCTTCATATATCAAGAATATCTTTTAAGAAAATTTACGAGAAAATGTAATTTTTAATTTTTTAGCCTTTTCTCCTAAAAAATGTGTAATTTAAAAAAAAATATTTCAAAAAATTAGACAATTTTTTGACCGAAATTTGATTAAAGAATTTTGGTAAAATTAGTACTGATGTTTAATTAAGATTTAAAAAAATTAAAAATGCTTTTAAGAAAAAAAGTTAACTAGCCGAGTTATTAATTTTTTGGAAAGGTATACCTCAACACATTGTTAATTCTGAATCAATAAACAGTTTCAAAAATAATCTAGACAAATGACTCAAATTCAAGTTAGAGATGATGACTTAAATTCTAGATATTAATAAAAAAATTACACATTTCTAATTTATCGAAGCTATTATGCACAGCGAAAAATTGCGAAAAAATTTCTTTTTCGCTTCATTTTTACTTTAATTTTTTTGGGATATATTTAAACGATCTCTATAATTACTTAAATGATCTCCAAAAAGTTTTGATCACTTAATTTAATTATTTTTGATACCTTAAAATAATTAAATGAATTTAATAAAAATGATAGCAGAAATTAATGATTTGATCTCCAAATTTTAATTTTTTAAATTTTATTATATTAAGACAAAAAAATAAAAGTAAGTCGGAAAAATAGAAAATTTCAAATAAAAATATAAAAGTAAGAAAATTTTTTTTGGGGCGACCTGTTCTCCTTTTAGTGACTTCAGGTACCTTATCAACTTCATTAAAAGTATCCTTTTCAATCGTTTCAACTCTTTGTTTTTGCTCGGACGACCCTTGTTGACTTTTTTTTGCAATTGAGAATCAACTATTTCAATTTCATTATTTTATTTTAATTTAAGAGACCAAAAATGAATAGAGATCATAAATATTAATATGTGTTAACAAATAATTAATTTAAGGTATCAAATAATAAATTATAGAGATTTATTTTGGAGATCATTTAAGGAATTCTAGAGATCGATTAAATACCACCCATTTTTTTTTTGAAAATGAAAAAATTTAAATAAATATATTAAAAAAATACTTTCAAATACATAAATAATGCTTGTTACAATTTTTATACAGTTTTTAAATGTAAATAAATATTTAGATAAAATTGAATTATAATTTTAGAATATTTTATTGTTTTCAAATAAGGGATTAATAAGCTAAGAGAGCATTGAAATAATCAGACATTTTCAATGTCGTGGCGCTAGACAGACGTTGTACATAAAAGCCATCATATTATAAATCAGATCTTAGAAATTTTCTAATTAATTCAATATAATTTTTCGATTTTTTAGTAATAAAATGATCCAAAATCGGGGACAACCGAACCGACCTATACAAGGCAATGGTGGACATAGACCGGTAAATCATCAAGCTCAAAGCGGCAATCGCCAAGGTCACATGAGTCATGCAAATCATCCTAGTAATCATCCTAATAGACCACAGCGTCCAGTAAATTCACAACAACCTGCTCAAGTCCCTTACCCAAATGTGTTGCCTAAAGGTTGGAAAAAAGAAGAAAAAATTCGAACTAGAGGTATTACTGCTGGAGTTAGTGATGTTTTCTATGTCTGCAACAGCGATAAAAGCGAGCTTGCAAAGACAGCAATTATTGGAAAAAAATTTAGATCTAAAGTCGAATTAAATAAAATATTTGGTGAAAAATATGATACCTCATTACTTGATTTCAAGCGAGGTAAAATATCACAATTGGCTTATAGGAAATTTAGAAGAAACAAAAATTTACAAGCGAATCCTCAAAATTACGCATCGTTAGCCAAATATGATAATCATCTAACTTTGCCTACCAGACAAACCGGCTCAATCATTAAGCAAACTGTTTCATATATAACTAATGATCACAAAAATGAAGAAGCTCCAAATGTGATTACTAATTTTCAAAATTATGCCAATAATCCTAATTCGTTGCAAAATTTGAGTCAAAATCAAATAAATTTATTATCAAAGAATTTGGAAAAGCCAAAGCCTAATCAAGTAATTTTACCTCTTAATTTTTTTCTATTCTGGATTTAAAAAAAAATTTTAAAAGTTATTTTGGGAATTTCATTTTAACAATTTAAATTCTATGAATTCAGATTTAGTTGAGTTTCAGAATGAAATTAAAAATGACTACAAAATTGATTTATTTAACAAACGTAATTTTTGAATTTTAAATTAAAATCTAATTTCTAATTTTTTTTGCAATCAAAGTAAAAAATATAAATCTTTCAGATGAAAATGTAGTAAGAAGTGTTTCAGTTTCGTGGTACTTGAATCAGAATAAGGCTTTATTTGGCCAGGATCCTAAAGAATTCGAAAAAAATTGTAGAGTTTTTGTCGAAAGAGACCAGCCTTTGATACCAGTAAGAGTTTTTATTTTATTATTTAGATATTTTAGTATTTTTGTAATTTCAAGTTCGCAAAAATCAAAGAGGAAGATCTGAAAAACCAAGAAAATAAGATAAAAGAATTGAGAAAAGCTATACAACAGGCAATAAATAACTATGAAGATTTAGACATTGAGTTATTAGAAAAAGAGCTAAAATCTCTGAATAATGAATTGCTTGAACAGGAAAATGTTGAAAAGAGTGATACTGATTCCATTAAAAATGAAATGCAAATTGATGAAGATGTCGCCGAGGTAAAGGAAAAGACAGCGATTGAAAATGATTCATGAAATTTAAAATCAAGTCTTATCTTTGTAAAAAAAAAAACTTTAATAATCTGACTAAATTCTGCTTTTTTTTCTAATTTTTTTTAATTAATAAAATTTTGTTTTAAATTTAAATGAATTTTTTTTGATTCTTTTAAAATTATCCATCTCTGCACACAATAAATTGAATATCATTCTATGAAAAGAAAATCTTTGCTCCCAAAAAAAAAATTTTAAAAACTGTTTTTTATGAAAGATTAATCACAAATAAATACACCAAGCTGATTTGATTTAGCGAGCAAGATATCAAAACGAATGTGATCTTATCACTGTAATATTAAGTTTTTTTCCAATATCTAAGGCATCAAGGAACTACCAATTTTTAATTTAATAGAATGAAGACACTTGAGACTAAACTTTTTAAAGACCTAGGATACAAAGGATAGAATTAAAATAAGTATCATGATATTTGAAGTAGTACTAGGTACTATCAGTGACGGCCACTGGACCGTCATAACTGGTGTTAAATAGTAGGGGAAATATATTTTTTTTTCTAATGCTCAATTCTTTAATCGATCGCATTTTTAAATTTAAAAATTTTTTAAATTTTATTTTGTACACGGCCATTACCAAGTTTTTGCGATCCAATAACCACCACTGACAGCATCCAACACTAATTTTAAGTATGCCGTGTGACTCAACGATGCATGAATTGTAAATAAACGGAATATTTTTGCTTTATTTTTTTATTTAATTTATCTAATTAAAGTTTTAGTCCCATGGACAAATTAGAATATGATTTTTATAAATAAAAATTTTATATTTTAATATTTTTCCTATAACTTTTGATTCTTTGCTCATTTTAATGCACAAAAAATTTTTGATTTTTTCAGTTTTTTTTTATGCAAAATAAGAAATCTAATAAATATCCATTACAATTTTCTCTTATTTGACGAAGAAAACTTTATAATAAAACATAAATAAATAAAAATCAAAATATGAAAGTGATATAATAAACGGAAATGTTTTGCTTTTCTTGTTGCACCAGTTTAAAAACAAGTCAAATCAAGTAAACTGCATTTCATCATCTGATCATTTCATTATCTAAAGCTTTTTCTAGTGTTTTATCAAATTATTTTTATCCTGCGATCTTTCAATATAAATACAGCAAATATTTAGAGAATCCAACTTTTTGTGTTGATAGCCGAGTGTTGGCAGGAGCGATTGGACGTTGATATTGACCGCTATGATGATCGCTGATGAAAATTAAAAGCTTCAAATTTATTGAGTACTCACCAGCATTAAATTTGCGTAGTATTCTCAATAGGACAGGAGTTTTCAAAAATTATGAAAATTATATATATCACCAAGAATGTGAATCATTATGTGAAAGAGTAGATAATCTATTATGAAAGAATTTCAGTCCTAAATTTTCGAAACCAGACAAGTATTGAATTTAATTTAAAATTTTTAATTTTAAGTGGAAACATATATTTTTCAGATGAATAGATGAAATGATGAAATCAATTAAATTAGCTGACTTGAGCTCAAATTTTTCCTAGAAGGTAAAAGCACACTATTTCATAATTTGAGACTTATCAAATCGTCTCGAGAGATGAAAACACTGTTGACTTTCTATTTTATATTCTTAAATATAACTATAATATTATATTATCTTATAACAATAGATTTTTATTTTTTTTCAATTAAAAATTAAGACATTCATTTTTTGAGCACATTGAAATCAAACAAAAATTATAATTTAATAAAAAAATAAAATATTCAAAAAAAATTTTGTCAGTCCTATTCAAAAATACCTTGAACTAAAAGTCTATTTATAGTAATAAATGAATGAAATTTTTTTTCAACTAGCGTGAAATAAAAAATTTTAGCAAATAAAATTTGGATGCTATGTTTCTTTGGGACTGGATAAGCGGCATTTTAAATTTCCTCGGATTATATAAAAAATCCGGTAAACTAGTTTTTCTTGGCTTGGACAATGCTGGTAGGTAAAACAAGAACGATTTTAAAATAAATCTAATCTAAAGCCTAAATTTAACAGGCAAAACAACTCTTTTACACATGTTAAAGGATAACAAATTAGCCCAGCATGTACCAACATTGCATCCAACATCAGAAGAATTAACTTTGGGAAATATTAATTTTACCACATTTGACCTAGGCGGCCACGCTCAAGGCAGGTTCATAATTATTCCTTCTCTTTTTAAAAATTAAATATTTATAAATTTTTTATTTCAGTTCGTAAAGTCTGGAAGGAATACTTTCCGGCAATAGATGCCATCGTATTCTTAATTGACGCTTGGGACAGACAAAGATTGAACGAGTCCTATATCGAATTTGAATCGATTCTAAATGATGAACAACTATCAGAGTGTCCGGTTCTAATCCTAGGCAACAAAATCGATAAGAACGGAGCATGTGGGGAAAATGAAATCAGACAAATGTTTAGATTAAATGGCAGAACGACCGGCAAGGTATTTATTTCTTGAATTTTAAAAACCAAATTTCAAGTGATGCATAGCTTAACAATAGATCCTTCTGAGTTTAACAACTGTACTCTTTAAAAAGTTTGTTATTCGCTGAGGACAACCCAAATCTGATGAAATTTGCGTTTTTAAATTTTAATTATTCTTTTAAAATTTGAATAATTTTTATTAAGAGCTATGTTCCAAGAGAAAAAATGCATTCTAGACCCTTGGAATTGTTTATGTGCAGTGTAAAATTAAAAGAAGGATACGGTGAAGCTTTTAGATGGCTTTCAAATTATCTTTAGATCTTTTATACTCATTCAATTAGCTTAAAAATCTAGTCATGTAATTAATTTAAGATTAATTTTCTCATATACTTAATTTATATTTATTTAAATAAAAAGTTTATAAAAAAAAATTATTTTTGCTGCTCGTCACTCTTAGATGCTTGATTTGTACCAAGTTACATGATAAACAAGTGCAGTGATGTTCTTTTAATATCTTAACATCCTGCAGTCCAATTTATTTCAATAAGGAATTTTAAATAAATGGATTTTTTTTCTAATTCGTTTAGACTTGG
This sequence comes from Brachionus koreanus, assembly GCA_016987375.1. Taxonomy (NCBI): domain Eukaryota; kingdom Metazoa; phylum Rotifera; class Eurotatoria; order Ploima; family Brachionidae; genus Brachionus; species Brachionus koreanus. The sequence continues at coordinate 811,729 of PJRA01000216.1, forward strand.
GGAAAAAATGGAAGATGTAAATCAAAATGAATCACAACAGAAAGCTCTGAAAAAAGAGTTGAGAAAAAAAATTCTTGATCAGTTGGAATTCTATTTTTCTGATTCAAATTTAACCAAAGACAGGTTTCTAAAGCAAGAAATCAACAATTCATCTGATGGATGTAGAATTTTTTGATTAGATAATTTTATTTTTTTTCAAAAATTTTTTTTTTTAGTTATTTACTTGACTACATTTTTGCACTTTAACAAAATTAGAACTCTAGGCGCAAACTTAAAAGACATCCGAAAATCGATAAAGAAATCAGATGTTTTGGAGCTAAGCGAAGATGAGGCCATGGTTCGACGAAAATCTCCATTTGTCGAACTCACACAAAAAGAAATTGATAAAAAAACAATCTATGTAGAGAATGTACCTTCGAAAATTGCCTGTGAAGAATTAAAAAGCTACTTTGAACAATTTGGAAAAATTTCGTACATAAGCTTGCCTAAATTTCAAAGCACAAATCAACCAAAAGGCTTTGCTTTTATCGAATTCGATCAAAAAAGCGACTCAAAAAAAGCGGCCGAAGTATATGCTTTTATCTTGCTCAAGAGTTTTTCACCAAATTGAATTTTAAAGGCTTTTAAAGACCAAACTGGATCACTTGATGATGAACCGATTGGAAAATTTCCCAAAGCAAATGCCCAAATAATAGATCTTGAAAAAAAAATCCTAAAAATCAAGAATGAAAGTATTAGATAAAGTCAGTAAATAAATCAGTTTATTTTTTTTAACAAGTTAGCTCAAGCAAGGCTGAACCATCTGGTGATGAGAAAAAAAATTCGGTCATTAAAAGAAATATCGATTCAGACAATGAGTTAGATAAAAAAAAGAAAATAAAAGACACTAAAACGGAAAAATCAAAAAAAGAATGGTTTTCGTATTTGAGGTTTTAATTTTTTATTTATAAAAAAAAAATTATTTTTTGATAATGAAAAAAAATTCAATACAAATAGAATTTTTAATGAATTTTATATTTTTTCAAGAGTTGTTTCAAAAAAAAAATGGCTTGAATCGAAAGAAAAATTTTTGGATAATCAAAAAAAAGAAGTTGGCCGTTTGAAAGAAGAGCTAAATAAATTGAGCAAAGAATTAGATGATGTTAAGACTAAGCAAAAAAATGCACTAGATGAAGAAAAAAAACCTGATGATGTGGGGTCAGGATGCATTCTTAAAATTCAACTGAATCTAAATGAGCCAAAAGACTTTGAGGTCTACTCGATGGGTAGAAAACAGTTCAAAGATAAATTTTTGACTAGTTTTGAAGATAAAATTGTCTATATTGACATAATAAAAAATTCTAATAAAATTTTTCTTCGTTGCAAATCGAATCAAATAGCAGTGGAAATTTTAAATGATAAGACTTTTTTGGAAAATTTTTCAAAAAGTTTGCTTCAAGGAAAAGACGAAAACGACTATTTGGAAAAAATAGTATCGAATAGAAATAAAAAGCAAGAGAAAAAAGAACGTAAAGAAAAGCAAAAATTGAATAAAAAAGTATAATTTTTGTTAAAAAGTAAATAAAAAAGTATAAAAAAGTAAATATTTTTATTCTAAGCAAACGAATGAAAAATTCAAGCCAGTCGAAATACCAATTGAGCCAAAATCGAAACATGTCAAATTTGATGATAACGATGATTAAAAATTTAAAAAAAACTTGACTTAATTTTGCATCATATAGTTTTTTTTTCAAGAAGTTTAAATGTTTGTATTTATTTTTATGACAAAATAGAATTTTAAAAATTGATTTTGATTATTGCTTTCTCAAATTACAGCTTATTCAAATAGATAAAGAAAAATTTTTTTTTACTTCAACATAAACATGATTTATTTGAATTGAGAAAAAAAATTCAATACAAATATTTAATGAAATAAATTTAATTTTATCTATTTAGATATAAATTAGTTTAAAGTTAATTTTTTATTAAGATATATATATATAGAAAAACTGTTGAGCATATTTTATAGGCGTCTAGTGGTTAAATAAGAAACACATGCGTTTATTTAGCCTTAATTTAAAATGAGAACATTTACTTATCTACAAGAATAAAAAAAGTACATTTGGCAAGCCACAAGCTGCATCTAATTGCCTCGAAGCAGAAAGCAATCCAATTTGAAAGTATCTACAGTCAGTGGCACACTCTTATCTAGTTTCATGCAATAGTCATTAGTCGTTTTGCTAAAACCTTGAAACCACAGGTGTCAAAAAATTGAGTCATAGCTGTACTTATATATATAAGCATATAACCTCTTGAAAGCTCTTTTTTTTTCTCTTTCTCTCTAAAAAAAAGAATTATTGCAAAGTACGATAATGTATTTATCGATTTGATTAGTTAATAAACCTCAAGCTAAGTAAAAAGAATAGATTTGCACCATAGCTTCACAGATAACCTGATTTTTAATACTTTAAGATAGAAATTGTGTTTATTTTTAATTGAAACACTGTTTTTTCTTCTTAATTTCATCAAATAAATGAAGAAGAGATTTAATTTAAAATATTTAAAAGTAAATAAAATTGTTTATTTTGTTGAAGCCAAGTTTAAGGCAATAATTTAAAATAATCTATTTGTTTTAAATAAACTTATCACGTTTACGGAAAACCCTTCCAGATCTATCAATTTCGCATGAAAGATGCCACAACATCTAGCTTAATCAAATATTGATAATTAAATTAAAAGTCAGATATGGTTTTTTCCTCTCTGTTTTTTTTTTTTTTTTTTTTTCAATTTCTTTTCTATTAGGGCAGAATATTTAAAAAAAAAAAAAAATTTAATATTATCTTTATCAAAATTAACTAGAACGAAAAATATGACTTTTGTGAAATTTGGATTAATTTTCTGCTTTTTTATCAATATGGTCCATTGCTTTCAAAGATTGCAAGACGGCCTCTACAATACAACTAGTGGAATATACCGAGCCAAATTGGTAAAAATTGAAGGCTACGGTTTTTCAGAGCCACAATTTCTGCATAAACTAATAAGCGTGCCTTATGGTGAGAAACCGAAACGCTTCAAAAACTCCGTTTTTCGTAGTTATGAACCAGGAATACATGAGCCAAGAGAAAATCTGGCCTGCTACCAATCGGTTAATCTATCCTCATATGGCTTTTTTAGCATTAATGAAGCAGGAATGATGACTGAAGATTGTCTAGTTACCAATCTTTATATACCTTTGCCAAAAAGTGATGAAAAGGAAAAAGAGTTTAGAAATTTGTCCGTAGTGATACACATACATGGCGGAAGTAATATGGTTGGAGCAGCGGGCCTATTTGACGGATCATACATGGCCTCTAAAGGCAAAGTAATAGTTGCTATAATTAACTACAGACTCAGTCTATTAGGATTTTTATCTGATTTTACCGAAAATTATCCTGGTAATTACGGATTAAGAGACCAAATACTGGCAATAAAATGGATCAAAAGTAACTGTGCTGTTTTGGGATGTAATCCGAATTCAATTACTTTATGGGGTCACTCAGCAGGTGCAGGTGACGCAAATTGGCTGGCACTATCTCCTTTAACAAACAGACTATTTCAAAGAATCATTATTCAAAGTGGAAGTTCGTTTTCGTACTGGGCTTTTGATAAAATGCATTTGGAAAGATACAAGTCACTAAAAAATTATTTCAATTGTAGTGGCTTGCCTGATGAGGTAACAATGGAAAATAAGGCTATGACTCAACTTATAGAAACATGTTTGGCCTATATTTCCATTGAAGATTTGCTCGAATTTAAATTTGCTCTCATTGACGCACCGGGACCGACTTACGACGGCTTTCTGGGAGACGAATCTCTCATTAACAAGCATTCAATTTCTGAAATAGTAAGCTCAGCAGATTATTTAGAGAACATAGATATTTTAACAGGAATTAATGGAGTAGAGGGCTTTTCGTTTGAGGGATATTTTAGCAATTCAGTAAAATTTTTTACCCAAAATAATTTGACTAATGAAGTAATGTTGACGCTTGAGCGTTTCGCTTTACTATCAAGAGAAAAATGCAAACAGTATTCTTTGATTGAGAATAGGCTTAAGCTTGATGAGTTTTATACAAATAAAGTTAAAAAATATTTAAAAGATGAGAAAAATCTGAATTTGGAAACTGTTAAACGATTAAAAGCCATATTTGCCAATTCAGATGCCATTTTCGATTCGGGATTTATTGAATTCTTAAATCAAATATTCAAAAAGAAAACAGAAGATAGGAAATTTAAATCAAACGTTTTTGTTTATGAGTATTTGCATGAGAATATTGGCAATTTGATGAATATAGAAAATTACAAGAAAATTCTCAGAAATATTTCGCTGAGTACACATTTTGAAGGCATTGATCTTGTTTTTGGTAAAATTCAAATCAATTTTAATATATTGAATTAAATCCTTTTTTAATTTTGTGATTTAAAAGGCTTACCGATTGCATATATGAACAGAAAAAATGCAAAAGACAGAAGATATGATCATCCATATAGTGATTTTATTTTTGACACACCATTTACTGAAATAGAATGCAATTTGTCTTTTTTGTTGATGAAATATTATACTAATTTTATCAAAAACGGGTAAATAGAATTTTAAATAAGAATAAAAAAATTAAATTTTAAATTTTTAAAAACTTGAATTTTAAATCAATTATCTGTTTAAAGTCAATGAAAAATAAAATTTAATTATTTTTTGGGTATTTTCTAAAAAATACCGTGAGTCTCTACTAAATGTAAACATAAGAAATTAATAAATCATTTCTTATTAAGAGAATTGAATGATTGAAATGATCTATAAATTTATTAAAAGATAAATCAAATTTTTTCCAAAAGTGTTAAAAGAATTTATTTATTCTTAGACTAAATTGATTTAAAAATCAGTTCTGAATTATCTATGTATTAAAAATGATAATTTACATTTAAATATTTTTTTACGTTCATAGGTTAAAGATTAAATCAGCTAACGCAAGAGTATAAATATTTCTTATTTCTATTTATATTTTAAAGAGTAAAAGATGAATGAAAATAAAATCCAGTTGTTTTTTTTTTATATAAAATTGATAATATATTTGATAAAAATTTTTTTTTTTTCTAAATTAAAGTTCTGGATTGAAAATTCAAAATTCAAAAATTTAGATGTATCAGCAATATTTTAATAATTAAAAAAATTGACGTTTTTTTCGCTAGTTTCCAAATCACTAATTTCATTATTATTTCATCTCTTTTTATTTTGCTTTTCTTTTCTTTCTACATTCCTCTTCCATTCGATTAGATAAACAATGATAGCTGAGTTAAACTTTTAACTTTTAACTAAAAAATAAGTCTGAATTAATTTATTCTTATTTAATTTATATATCACATTGAAGCCTGAGTAAATTATAAAAATAAATTTTAGTGTATCTAGAAAAAAATTAAAGAGACCTTAAAAAAATATTAAAAAAATTTTAAAATAAATTCAGTTAATTTTTTTAAAGGAATCCAAATATTGGTGAGCCTGTTAACGTAATATGGGACTCGTACATGAAAAATCGATCTTATCTAAAAATAACAGAAGATTTAATTAAAAACAATTCAAGAAACAGCGTGCAATCATATGGAGTAAGAGACGATTTATATAAATTTTGGTTTATTGAAATGGACAAAAATGGAAATTGTAGTTCATATGATTTTGACTCAAATTTTCCGTATGAAAGCAAAAAACATACTAATGGAGTAGAGCCAGCTTTGGACAGATGTTTCGATCTGTTGAATCAATCAAAAGAATATAACTATTTGAGAGAAATGTTTCTGACCGAATATGAAAATTGCATGAATTCAATTGACACTGTTGCGCCTCAGCTTAAGAATTTATTTAACACAGTATGTTTGGACGTTATCGCTGTTCGAAGAATGATTATTGAATATGAGACATGTTGCATGAGTGATAAGAATGAAGTTACTTCTACTATTTGTAAATTTGAGAATTTTAACACTAAATTTTTGGGATTCAATTTAACGAGTTTGATTGAATTTACCAAGCATAAAGCTCATGTTGAATCTAGCGAGAATAGCATAATTAGCCATTCAGGCATTATTTTTGTTACAGGCATATTTTATTTTTTGTTAAACAGTATCTTTTTGAATTGAAATTTTTTAAAGACAATTTTTTTTATACTTTTTTTATTTGTGAACCCAATTTTGATTAACTCTTTTTTTTTTTAATTAAATAAAATAAAATTCAATTTTTTTTCCCTAAAAAATATCATTTCTAAGGACATCAGTTTAATATAATCTTATTGTATATTAAAGTATGATCTTACATTCAAGTATTTTGAAAAAAATAAAGAATCTTTATTTTTATTTAAAAGAAAAAACAAAAATCAATCAAATTTATCAAGTTATGTACGAAACGTTTAAATATTTTAAATTTATTCATATTTTTCAAATTTTAAATTTTTACATAAATTTATATTTAAATTTTTTTTTCTAATTTTAATACTATCTTATGAATAATTTGAATTTTTATTACAAATGCGACCAGCTAATTCTAAATTGTGTTCTCAAACCACTCTCGTTAGAATTTGCTTTAAATTTAACAAATTCATCAAAAAATCTATCATTTGATAAATTTGATTATTTGTGTCATCTTGAACTCAATTTTTATTCACGATTGCAAATTTTTGATAAAGGATTTGTAAATGATTTTAAATTTTTGCTAATCAGCAAAAATACTGCTTTAAAATCAGAAATTTTTGATTTATTGTTTCAAAATTCAACTAATTTGGACAAAGTGCTTCTAATTTCACCCTCTGATGGTTTTGTTTATTGGTACCCAATTCTCTTAACCAAAAAGCATGGATTTTCAACTAAATTAAACAATTTTGTTTTATGTAATGTTAATGACAAAGTCATTTTAATCGAAACCTTCAAGTTAAACGATTTGGTAAATCCTTTAGAAGCATTAATCAACGCTGGTTCAAAATCAGATACTTCAAAAAAATGCCACAATTGTCTTTTTATAGTAACTAAAGCTGGCAGAGTTTTATCTTATTCATATCAATCTTCAATAACATTTAAAGTATCTGTTTTGCCGCATAATGTAGTTTTTTGTCTCAAAGTAAAATATTCCAAAAATGATTATTTAATTTATTGTACCGATTTAAATGAAATTTTTGGTGTTCTCTTAGAGGATGTTATTCAAAACTCAAGTTCTAAATCCATTTTTCTTGCTCAAGGAAAATCAATCAAAAAGCTAAAAAGTTGCTTTAAAATATTAAAAAATTTAATCTTTACTTTTTTTTATTATTAGAAAATGCAGATAAAGTTTATTATGTGGAAGCAACTGGAAAAGTTTTTGAGTTGAATTTGAAAGCTAGTTTTGCTAATGAAAAGTATAAAAATTCATCGGATTCGTGCGATTTGCAAATGGTGAATACTTTATTGGAAAAATTATCAATTAAATCTTCCAAAATTGTTGAAGGCCAGCTTCAAATTGACAGATTAAACTCTACTATAAAACAGCTAAGCATTTTACAGGCCAATCGATACGGCTTTTGTAACAACTTTGAGATTACCAAAAAAATTAAAAACCATAAAATTGAGTTAACTATTAAAAACAAAAATGTTCTTTTAGAAGACAATAATAGTTGTTATTCTATTTTGTGTTGCATTCGATATAAAAAGACAAATGGTAATTTTCATAGGGCCTTTATTTGGCAAAATAATCTCGAACAGTTCAATGCAACAAAAGCAGCAATGGAACAAGTTTTAATTAGGGATGCTACACAATTTATTAAAATTAATATGTTTCCAGCTCAGCTAAAACTCTTTTTAATTTTCAATATTCAGAAATTTTTGCATTCTAACATTTCCTTGGTAAATAACCAAGTAAAATTTGATAAAGAAATGATTGAAAAAATAGGAGATTTTTGTGTGCCTATTTATGGATCGAATTTTAGCATAAACGATTTACTTTTACCAGTGAATTATTCGGAAAAAATGGTTGAACCATCATATAATATGTTGATGAACATTTTGCTTAAAAAAAAATTGTTTGAAGATGAATTTAGAATAAACAATGTTTGGACTTGTTTAGAAATTGAAGGTTATTTGGGCGATTTGAGTGGTAAAAATTTATTTTAATAAACCTTAAATTCATCAGTGTTTTTTTTTTAATAGAAGCTGCAGATTCAAAACGAAATTTGAGTTTTTCCAATTTAGAGCTATCTGTGAAAAATACAAATAAAGAAAAAGCGCTCTTAAAATTCGAAATCAAAATTAATAATGAAAAAAACAATTTTTTTTCGAGCTTGCCACTAGCTATTTATGCAAAAAATTGCCTTGTCTTCCAGGTAATGTAACTATAACAAAATTTTTATTTATAAATTTTCGATATAATTTTTTTTCAAAATTCAAAAGCTTTTAAAATATTTAGAATTAAAATATACTTATTTTTTTTAAAGAATGTAGCTTCAAGCAATGCATATGCTACTAGTAAGTTAGAAATTAGTCAAAACAAATTATTAGAGGTAAATTTTATTTAAAATTGTGATAAAATTGAAAAATAGAAAAAAAATTATATAAAAATTAGAGTATTGCTTGCAAAATAGAAGATTTAGTGGAGCAAAAAAATTGTTTTATTGATAATGAAAGTAGAATGGAAGGTAGTGAATCATTCAGTCACTCATTGAATAAACCAAATAAATTCTATTCAATTGAAACGCTGTTAAATTTAATTCAAATTTATATTAATCTTAGACAAATTTTGTCTTCAAAAATTGAAATTGAATTTAAAAATTGAAACATATTATTAAAGCAATATATCTTATTTTAATAAAACTAAATCTAATTTAAATTTTTAAAACAACATTTAATAAGAAATTTAGAATAGAACTTTCCCAATGTAGCTAAATAGAAAAATTAACATGAATTTTTGTTTTTAATGAACTACTAAAACAAGTCTCAATTATTTCTGTTCTCTTTCGTATAATGATTAGATCCATCATAGAATATCAGTTTAGGTAGCTTTACAAAATGTCGCGAATTAAAAGTTCCTGTAAGACCATTCGGTTCATCGTCTAAAATAGGCATGCTAGAATTTAAGTTATTCGAAGCTGATGTCCAAGATCGATCCAACGAATATTCAATCATGTCTGGTTCGGAGCTGTAACCAGGCCTATATTGTTCCTGAGAAGGTCTTTTTTCATCATAGTGTTCATGATGATATCTGTATTTTTTAGCCTTGTCTTTTTTATTCCAATAATTACGATTGGATTTTTTGGATATTTCTTTATTGACTTTTTTTTCTTCATCATTATTTTTGGCATTAATTCGATTTTTTAGTCTACTTTCTGTTTGAGATGGGGTATTTTTTTGAAATCTCGGACTGATCTTGCTCTCTGGTTCGTCACCTTTGTCTTCATGGTTTTTTATTACATGATTACTTCTATCTTCAGATTTGACTGCCAAGTTGACTCCTTTCTCTGTTATCGGTGCACTATTTAAATTATCCTTGGAAGAATTATTGTAGTGAACTGTTGTTTGGTCAATGTTAGTCCAATTACTTTTTGATCTATTAGTCGATTTAACCCTTGGATAAAAAACTTAATTAATTATCTTTTCTTATCAAGTAAATAATATTTACTCAATTGAAATAATGTATGCAATCAGCAATATTAGTGCCAAAAAAATCAATATCAAAGCCACTACCGAAAGCCAGAAGCACACGTCTAAATTATACTTTTCAGCTTTATAGACATCTGTTCCAAAAACAATTAAACTAACTAATCCACAACAAGCTTTTTTAGTTCAAAATAAAATTTAAAAAAAAAATTTATATTAATTTACTAGCTAAAAATATTAAAATGGCATCGGTAATAAATATTAATGTATTCTTTGCACATATTTTAAGATTGAGAAATAGAGAGACCAGAGTTAAAACAAGTAGCCCAAGCATACATGATTGTAGACCCTGAAAAGCCTTAAACGAGTCTATGAAAAAAAAAAAATTTTTTTTCTTTAATTAGGAAAAAATTAGAATTAACTTGATAATTGAAAATTGAGATTTTTTTGTCCGTCAGAGTACCAATTGTAACATTGGGATGAATTGCAGGCTCTCCATATGCCATAGCGAATATTGCTCGATTTGACAGCTATCCAATTGTCCAGTATAAAAGTAATAATTATCAGTGCCACTGTTATTGATTGGCATGCGATTGATATTGTAATTGGAATATTAAATTTCATTTAAAAAATTTTACTCACAACTTTTTAAACCTTGATAATGTTCTACTAGTTCAGCAATGAGCTTTAATCAAATGCTCATAAAGCTGTCGATATTATTATTAATTATTAATTTGTCACTAATTAGCTTGATAGTTTTTTAAACGAAATTGCTCGTATTCGCTAAGACACTAAATAGAAAAATGTTTAAAACAATTAAAGTAAATTTTATAAAGGTGTTAAGCAACTCTATTAAGCAAAGTTAGTAATTTTTTAAAAACTTTTATTTTCAAAATTCAAAAAAAAAAGCTTGAATTTTTTAAGACTTTATTTTAAACATTTAATAAAAAAAAAAAGAAATTCTTTCATTAGAGTAACGAAAACAATCATTTTTGAGAGTTTTCACTCATTTCGAGAATAATTTGTTTGCAAGATGAATGAGCCTGTAAATTCAGATCAAAATAATAGGTAAAATAAGCCTTTTCATCGGTTCTTTGTTAAAATCTTTTTTAATTTTTCAGTTGTAAAGCTTGTTTTCAGTCTTAACAAATATACTCATGCATTCAGACTTTAAATCAAATGTTTACTGTTTTGAATGCATGGATGCAAGTAATGTTTTTGTGCTTATGCTTTGATTTGCCAAGGTTTTTCACTTCTAAACTATTTTTGAAATAGGTAAACTACTTGAGAATTTTATTTTTTATGTTGGTGTTAATTTTAAAAAATAAGATTTTATTTTGATGTTTCTGATTTTTTTTTTCAAAACCAAAAATCTAAAAAGAAAATTTTGAATTTATAAAAACATATGTGTATTTTTCGTTTGTTAGAGAAAAAATTTTTAGAACTTTTAAAAGTATTTAGAACGAAATTATTTACAAACCACTCTGAATCTTCCAATAATAAATCATTTTGTTTTTGTTACTTCATTTAGAACAAGAAATTTGTTTCTATAACATTAAAATTTCATAACTTATAACATATTCAATAATGAACAAATTAAAGAAATTTGTATTACACTACCCTCTTAGGATTAAAACTCAATTAGTTTTTTTTAATAATAGTTAGGGAAGGACAAAAAAATTTGAAAGTGATTTCAATGTATTAATGTACTAGATAATTTCAATGTACTAGATACTTTTATAAAAGAAACTAAAATTTTAACTTATTTTTATTTTCAATTTAAAACTAATTCGCAAGGCAAAATAAAAGTTCAATTTTTAATGTTATTTATGTTTAAAATTCTGGAGACTAATTATTTTTTTTCTAGGAAAATTTTTATGGAAGATTTATAAATTTTTTTAATTAAAAGATTTTTTATTTAAAAATACTTTTTGACATTTATTTTTAATAAAAATTTTGAAATATTAATGAAATCTGTATTTTCTTGCTGGTTTAAGATTTATATATGTCTTCTTCATTTGTTTTTCTAGTTCTTCATCTTTTTCAGTTTTGTACTCGAATAATTTTTCGCCTTTTGTAGACACAATCTTGTTCTCATAATACCTGCAGAGCTTTTTTTCTTCGTTCTTTTAGATTTAAGATAAAAAAAAAAACAGTTAGTATTTAGAATAGTTGAATATACCCAAACAAATCTTGGTTTGGCTTCTATTGAACTTCCATCTTCATTAACTCGAACTAGTCCAAATCTAAAAAATAAATTTGTTAAATAAATTATTTAAGATTATTTATTTTCTACTTTTGAAGCGTTTTTTCTTTCATCAATTTTCTATCTTCTTCAGTTAAATCATTAATTTGATGTGTTGATTTTTTATTTTCTTTCTTTTGATACATTAATAGATATTCGATCGCTTTAGTCTTATCATTATTGAATTTTTTTAATGCATCATCAATTTCTACGGCACTGAATTTTGGAAACATTTCTGCTAACATTTGAATTTCAATGTTTGTTTCTTCATGTTCCTTTTTTTCAGAATTGGGTGTTGAAAATTTGTCCCATAGTTCATTAATTTCTTCAGATTTATTGACAGGCTCAACCTTAAATTCGTCAATTTCTTTTTTTAAACTTTGGAGCCATTTGCATACTTGACTTTGTTTCACATGAGCAAATCCAGGAATGTATGCATCAATTATATCGCGAAAATTGTCTAAGTCTGACCCGTCTACGAGTCGATCATTCTCTACAACTATGTGATTTTCAATACAAAATTGTCTTATAGTATTCACTGTATACGATCCAACTACATCATCAATCAAAAACTCAACAGAATTTTCCTCAACAAGTTCATTAGTTATCAAAAAGTCTATCAGAATGATTTTAATATCAGGCTGTCTTGATTCATTATTGTGAATAAATTTAAAACACAATTCAACTTTTTTCAGTTATTTATAGTATTAATATAGATTTAATTATATATTAAGATTAATCAATATTTCATTACAGAATGAAAGCTCTCAAAACTAGATGATTAACGTCCATTTTCAAAATAAAAAAACAAACAGAAAAAACTTAACATTTGTTCCGTTTCTTGTTTCATATAATACTATCGACTTTAAAAGTCTATTCATTGTTTATTATTCATATATTTACCCTAGACAACATAAGATGAATATAAGTCATTTATTTTTTAATATAAAAATCTTTCTTCTTATATCATGATATAAATAAAATACAACCACTTAATTATTAATTTGAAACTAAAACTAAATAACTTAAAAATATTTCGTGATGAAGAAAAGATTTTATAAAAAAAATTAAATTAATTATGTTGTCACATGATTGCTTGAAATCCAATTTAAAATTTAAATTAAATTTTCCAATTTAATAAATAATATACGCAAATTAAAGATTAATTATTCATTTGATTTTTAATTTTCTTCTTTTATAAACTTGATTTTAAATAAAATTTTAAACTTTAAAATACAGTCAATATTTTTTGAATAATTTTGCCTGATATTTTTTTTTCTCATTTTTAGCAAATATTAGACAAAATTATTTAAGATAAAAAACTAATTTTGCAAATTTAATTCTAATTAATTGGTTATCTGTATCGAACTAAAGCTTGTTCAGTTTTAAAATTTGACAGCAACAAAAAATTTTAAATGAAAAAAAAACTTAAATAAACTGTTATTAATAATAAAAGCATATACTAACCCATAAGAGTATATTCCCTAAAAAAGCATATATTCCCTAACTATTATTTAAAAAATAAATAATATTATTATACTTTTAATTGTGTTTTGATTAATTTTTTTTATCGGATAACTATTTTGAAATGCCTTTAATTTTTTATTTCATTTCTACGGTGATATCAAGTCAGTTTTATCGATTGGCTCGATTTAGTTATCGTAATTTCAAATAAAAACATCAAATTGATTGAATGAGTATATGATTAGAATTATAGACTTTAATGATAGTTGTAATCTATTTGATATTAATTTTTTACTTAATTAAAGTCTTTGATTTTCATTTATTTTATTTTTTTTTATGTGTTAAGAAATAAAAAAAATATGAAAAATTTTGTTTACAAATATTTGTGAGAATTTTTACTAAAATTTAAATTAAATATTTATACAATAAGTAAAAAAATATGAGAAATATAATTTATTTTTCATAGCCAGTGATAATTTTTTCATATTTATCAGCTGATTTAAAGTACTTGAAGTTAACATATGGTAAAGCAAATAGTTCATTTTTAACAAAATTCGGGTAATAGGCTATTATAGGCTTTAAATGTGGTGCTCGAGCATCAGCCATGAAATAGGCATAAATTACAATTGACATATGAGAAGCCAAATAAATCAAAATATGAAAAATACTATGAAAATACGGCATTTTTAAATACTGCCATATATTACAAAACACACGATCTGAAACCCAGAAAACCACGGCCAAAAACCAAATAAAAATTGTTCGTTTGCCTAGTCTTCTTAAAGCGAGTGGAGCCCTTGAAACAAAATTTCTATTTTCAATTAGTTTAAAATTTGAAGTATACATTTTAAGCATATGAATCATGACAGTCATTATTGGGAGACCTAACATCATTAGTAAATAAGCGTTCAAATATGGATTTAGAAAACAAAGAAAAGTAATTAAAATTGTTGCCAAGCCAAATAGAGTGTACCATTGCCACCTATTAGAAAAATAAATAGAATTCAAAAAATTAAAAATAAATATTACCTTTTTTTATGAAAATAATCAGGTAGTAGTTTATCGGGAAAAAGAACTGTGTAACCAGTCATCAAGACCCATAATATTGACAATTCATCCATCAATTGTCCAGCCTATTGAAATTTTTATCAATGAAGAGAGCAAATTTTTTTTCTATTTACCATTGTTAATGTAGCATGAAAATAAACTGAGCCTAGACCAACAATAACCAGCATAAACCATATTATGTGAATACCCTTGGTTATTAATTTTGAGTAGCTTTTGAATAAAAAGCCCATTAACGGAGGAATAATGAAAAATAGAATATTTGTTATCTTAATTACAAATTTTTTTATTTAAATTACTTTAAACTTGATAATTAACAAATTACCGTGTTGAAAAATTCTGCTATAAATGGGCTAACTTTGTAATTTGTTTCGCACCAATCTACTGCCGATGATCCTGGATTGAAAAAATTCATTCTGGAAAAGTTTTCTCAATAAATGAAAATAAATTTTTATTTTAAAAAGAAAAACTTTCAATCAATATTTAAAAGTAAATCTCAGCTTTCATTTATTTTCGGTCCCCCAAAAGGAAAAAGGAAAAAATTTAACCAAATTTTCTTTTTTTTTTTTATTTTCAAAGGTAATTTCATTGCATAAAAAATAATCGTTGCCTTTCTTTTTTTTAAATAGTTAATTTTTAATAGTAAGAATAGAATCTTTTGTTTTGTTTTTGTAAAATTTTTTATTTTTTTGAAAAATCATTCGTCATCAGAGATAAAAATATTAAATTAAATTTAAAATTAAATCAAGTGTGATATCTAAAAATATTCATTAATTTATTTGATATCTTAATTTAGTTTAACCCAATGTTTAATTTGGCAAAAATATTTTTTTTTATCAAATATCAAATTTCAGCGAAGATTTACCAAAAAAAAAAAGAAAATAAAAAATAAATTTTTTTTTTTGATTCTTTTATTTTTTTAAAGTTAAAATAGATTTGAGCGATTTAGATGGCATCAAGGTTCGAATAGATTTATTGCTTTTGGTCTTGCATATCAATTTTCCTACTTTGTCAGCACTTTTTACCTTATTCACAGTCATATCGGTTCGTTTGTCCATGTCTGTTATTTTTTCATTTTGTTTATTTATCATACTTCCTATATCGGATGCCATTGTCTGCAGATCATCAAGCTTATTAAAAATATTCTTTAAATTTTCATTTAATTTTTCTTTAGCGTCATTGATCGATTCAACATAATCCTCTTCCGAATCCGACTGATTTAAAGATTTAATTGACTTGTTTTTTTTATATTTAGACGCAATAGAAATATTAGAGTCAACTTTTCTTAGTCTTATTCTGTTAATAAAACTTTTTAAATTTTCATTTTTTAAGCTTGATAAGGATTTTGCACTTAGCATTCTTTTCAAACTAAATTTTTTGCTTTTAATTGACTCGTCAGAAGACGAACGCAGCTCAGATTCATTGTCAGACTCGGATGAGTCCGTTTGTGACAATCTTCCTTGGCTTATAATCACATCAGACAATTTCTCTTTTGTTTTGTTATTGCGCTTTTTTTTTCTACAACAACAACAACAAAAAAAAAACATTAAAATTTCAAAAAGAGTCTTCAAATCTAAACAACAATTTGAGTTTTTTAATTCGTCCAAGTTTCTCTCAACTTCATTCAAACCCAGACCCATTCGATTCATGTCCTTTTCGATATTATTTAGTTTTTCATTTTGATCTGTTAAAAGTTTTGCGGCATTGTATCCAAAAATTTCACTCTGCTGACAATAGTTGAGCATTCGCTTAGAACTACACAATGCCTGATTACTAAGCAATTTTACTCTTTCTTTTATTTCTTCATCAGTGAGCTCAAATTTTGTGGCTTCATTTTGACCGAACTTTGCACTATCTTTCCTATCTAAATCGGTCACATTTGTAAGACTTTTAAAATTTGAACGATTCATATCGACTTTTTTCATTTAAAACCAATTTTTTTTCCAATTATTCATTTTGTAGTCAAGACAAATAAAATTTTTTTGTTTTTTTTATAATTTTTTATTTTTTGCTAAATTTAAAATAAAAGCTAAATTTTTAATGAGATTCGATTTATCTCTTTTTCCAAGTGTAGCGTCTACGAGCACCTTCCTGGCCAGGCTTCTTTCTTTCTTTGAGACGTTTATCTGGTGTCAGAAGACCAGCTAGACGAAGTTTTTCGATTGAATCGGTCGATACAAAACAACACAGCGCTTTGGCGATAGCAAGCCTGGCTGCTTTGGCCAAACAGTTCATTCCTCCATTATTAAACTCAAGTTCAATATCAAATTTATTTATTTTGTCGACTACTTTAAATGGAAATAAAAGTTGCTCCCTGAAAATTGAGCAATTCAAATTTAAAAACCAATTTATAAAAAAATTACCTTTGAGTGATGGAATCAAAAAAATTAATGTTAAAATCGCCTTCAGGCGCTTTTATTTT
Organism: Brachionus koreanus; assembly: GCA_016987375.1. Taxonomy (NCBI): domain Eukaryota; kingdom Metazoa; phylum Rotifera; class Eurotatoria; order Ploima; family Brachionidae; genus Brachionus; species Brachionus koreanus. The sequence goes on from PJRA01000216.1 coordinate 828,540, forward strand.
AATTTCTCCTGTACCCTCGAACAATTTCAATTTTACTAATGCGGTTCTTTGGCGAGCTTAATTAATTTTAAAATAATATACAAAAATTATTAAATAATATTATTATTAATTTTCAAAGCTACTCTTGTTTAAAAACGTTAAACAATTATTTTGATTAATTTGGTTTATTTTTTTCAATTCAACACTTTTTCAAAATCTTTTTTAAATAATTTTGCATTTTAAAATTTTTAAATTAACAATGCAAATTTTCGATAAAAAATTTCAATAAAAAAATTTTGCCACTAAAAAAATTATAACTAATTTTTACTTTTAACTTTAATGAAATTAAATGTAATCAAACTCAAAAATTTTTGAATTTAGTTTGAGAATAAAATAAAAAAAATATAAAAAAATAAGTAAATTTTGTTTAGTTATGCTGAATCCCATGAAATTAAATTTCATCTGTCTTCTTTAGTTCAGTTTGGCTTTGATTTTTACTATATAGATACTTTTTTGGAATTGAATTAAGAAAAACATATAAAAGAGACTTTAACACTCAAAAGACCGATGTCAATTTGATACCTTTTTTTATGCTCTATATCTTTGTAACCGTTCATCAGATTTTCAAAATTTAAATTTTATTTTAAAATACTTATTAAAAATAACTGATTCAGAAAGTTTTAGTTGGAGATGTTCTATTCTTTATAAGATATATGAGAACAAAAAAAATTTTAAATTGTCACCGGTCCTTTGAGTGTTAAAAATTTAAAAGCTTTTTTTGATGATAGGCAACAAATCAAAAATTTTATTTTCTTTTTAGAATAAAAAAAAATACAAAAAAATTAATTATATAAACATTACAAAACCATTTTTAGAGAAACAATGAACAGATGTCACTTATCGCTAAACCTTGAAAAATTTTAAAATTTTATACAATGTGTAACTAATTTCCTTACTTTGTTCAGAATTTTATTTTAATTTTTACAAAAGTAAGATTTAATCATTATCTTTTAATTTTAAATTTTAATTCAAATTTTTCTATTTTAAGTACAATAACTCCAAATTTAAAAAATTAGGAAACAGCTGAAATTTAAATAATAAGAATAAGAAAATTAGTTAATCCTATTAGACTTCCTTTTTTTAAAGAAAAGTTTCAACTTTATTTTTCTAAAAAAGACAATCTTTCTTCAATAAATCTTTCTAGGTTCAAAATAAGTGGAAACAGTAAAAGATTTTACCTACCATACAAAACTAATCATAATTTTCATATATCTAAACTTTTTTTGTCTTTTTTTCATCCTCATTCATACTTTTTATCAAAAATAGAAAATTACAAAAACAAAATACAAGAAACAAGATCATATTTTGTAATAATTTTGTAATTTGACAATCTGATATTCATTTTTAGATAGAATTTTTTTTACTCTTCTGGATTATAGCTTATAATTTAATTTTTACATGAAAAATAATAATTAGATATTTAAAAAAATAAATTTTACTGCAAAAGAAGTTGTTTTTACTTTGAACTTTGAAGCTATTTCAAAGCTTTTATCAATGTTGATGGAGAGGTTTATTCAAATGACTCTTTTTCAAATAACATAAAAGAAAATAAAGCTTTTCTAACGGGTATTTCTATCCAATACAGCAATTGAAGAAATGAGAAAAGAGAGTACAGAATTGAAACAATGTTAATTGATGAAAAAATATTTGATTAAAAAAATTATGTAGAAATGGTCGAAAAATGGTCAAGAAGGCACTCTCCAAGATTCTCAATCAATGACAATGTCTTGGTTGCGTAAAACTGGTAAATACTTGACGATATATATTCCCTCTAAATAAAGATTTACTTAACACTAGAAGCATCAAGCATTTTTTGATGCTTTTTTTTTATTTGAAAAATATTTTATAAAAAACTATAATAATTAAAAGTAATATCATTTTTTAAAGAAAATTTTAAAATCTACATAATTCAAAAAAGATATATTTATTTGAAAAATCCATTCAAAAGATACGAAGATTTAAAAATTTTTCAAACGAGTTAATAACTGGAGTTAATATTCGGTGCTTCTAGTGTTAAAAAGATTTTTTTTTTTTTGGTCTCTCATTTTTTGATTAAAGGGGTTTAAACATGCGCCCCGTATTGCAGAGACATTCCAGTCGGCAATACGGGCTATGTTAAGAAGATTCTTAAGTATAAAATACTGCAAATCAGAATTTACATAATTTTTCTCTGTTTTAATTATATTAAATATCAATTAATAAAACTGCTCTTCATTTAGTGTTGGGTGCCGTGAATGTTGGCCGCATGGGAAAAATTTTATTTTCTAAATTTTAATTTTTTTTCTTTTTCCCAATTATTTTATCTATAGGATTTTTTTATCTAAAAAATTTTTTTATTTTTAATTTTGTACATGGTCATCAAAAGGGTACCCTAACCCAATTTTGTTGTTTTATTTATGTAAACCTTACGTAAAGTAAAATTATTTAAAAGAATTTTTTTACTATAATTTTAGAATGTTGATTTTTGAACGAAAAAAATAATCACGTTTTAAACATCGTTCATAAGTCCAAATTTAAAAATTCCATTTTCTACCCTATATTTATATTCTTGAATCTAATTCTTTTATTAAAAAAATTACTAAAATATTTTCAAAAGTAAAAACATTCAAAAATTGTTGCTTTAAAAAAAGTGTTCTTCTATTCAGGAATAATTTATTAATTTAGCAATGTCTGATTTTTATCTAGAAATAAAATAAATAAAAACTTTTTTCTTACCTTCAGCTTCTTGATACTCTCTTCCATTTTCATCTTTCAATAACTTAAAACAAATATTATTTAGCAATTGTTCAAAGAGAATTTATCTTATTTATCGTTTACAGAGGGTATTTCGTTAAGTTTTATGACAGACTCAAAGGGTCTCAGAAACTGATTAACATATGCTTCTTCTCTTTTTGATAATGGATGTTGTGCCAATTTTTCCAATAGTATTATAAATTTAGTATACTAATTTTAAAATAATTTAAAAAAAATTATGAATAAAAATTAGACTAGGAAAATCTTACTTACGCTGAATTCATCAATTTTGGTATTTAGTTTTTTGCATAGATCGTCTAGGCTAATCCATACTGAACCCGTGAGATCTCTTCAATTGAATTTTATTTTTGATTTTAATAAACTTTTTTAAAATTACATTTTAGTTTCACTTTCGTTCTTATTAATTTTTATTCTACTCTTTATTAAGCTCATTGCGTCTTCCAATCTATTTAAATTTAAATATTTTTGAGTTAATTCCTTTAGAGAGAAACAATTTTTTCACGATTCTAATTTTAATTTTTATGAAAAATTACATAAATGATTTGATAGAATTCCGGATTGCCCGTATAAAATAAGTGATGTACTGGGCGCCCATCTCTGCCAAAAGCAGCCACTTAATTTAAATTAATTTCTATCTAAAAAAATTTATTTATTTAATTTACTTTTTGATTTTGGGTAATAATCTTCAGGGTGCTTTAAGAATGGTCTTGCTTTTTTTTCAAATAGACCAGATGGAAGTAAATACTCAATAGCTCTCTTAATTAAGTTAGTCTAGCTTTATTTTCTTAAAATTTTGTTTATTTAAATTTTACATTAATGTCATCTTGAGTGAAAGTTTCAGACTTTTCCCCCATTATTTTGGCCAAGTGTCTTTTTCCGATTTCGAACTCTTCAGTCTTGAACTTTATTAGAGATTCTGTACTTTGGAATAGAAATTATTTGAATTTTTTTTTTAATTTTTAATCGAACCCCTTTCAGCTAGTTTTTCCAAATAGTAGCTCATTGCTCGACTGATATTTTCTGCTTTTGTATCTTTAAGGCTCTCGTTTGACTCAGTAAAAGCCAATCTTATATCCGATTTAGCGTTTTCATTGCTGTTTAGGTTTGATTGAGTGAACAGAAATAGTAATTGTTTACTAGTGGACAATCTGTTTGCTGATCCAGCGTTTAATTTCAATGTGCTTTTTAAAATAGCTGCTTTGAAGCAATTCATTTTATCTGTCTAATTTAAACCATAAATTTAAAATTAATAAAATATTTTAATTTTTTTAATTTAAATAGTCCTGAGTAGAATAGAAATTTTAAAATAACGCTTAATAAATATATGTACAATATATTTCAATTTATTTTTATTTTTCATACATAACTAACTAGTATAAAATAATACTTATTTTTGCATTTATTTCTTTCAAAAACCTTGTGATTTTAAGAATCCATTTTAAATTTGCACATGTTAGAATTGTAGATATATAGAGAAAAAAATGAAGTACATTTTAGTCACTGGTGGTGTTATAAGTGGTGTGGGAAAAGGAGTCATATCATCTAGTATCGGAAGCGTTCTAAAATGCTGCGGTTTGAGAGTGACAAGCATAAAAATTGATCCCTATATAAACATTGATGCCGGAACATTTTCTCCATTTGAACATGGCGAAGTTTTTGTTTTGGATGATGGTGGTGAGGTCGATCTAGATTTGGGTAATTATGAAAGGTTTTTGGATGTCGATTTGAATAAAGACAACAACATAACCACAGGCAAAATTTACCAACATGTGATTAATAAAGAAAGACGTGGTGATTATTTGGGTAAAACGGTGCAAGGTATGTACATTTAATTAAAAAAATTTTTTTTTAAATTTTTCCTCATTTGTTCTTGAAAGTAATTCCGCATATAACTGATGCAATTCAAGAATGGGTTGAAAAGGTTTCAAAAGTGTCAGTTGACCCAAATGATCCTACAGAGCCAGAAATTTGTATCATTGAATTGGGAGGAACAATTGGTGATATTGAAGGAATGCCTTTTATAGAAGCTTTCCGTCAATTTCAATTCAGAGTTAAGAGAGAAAATTTTTGCAATGTTCATGTCAGTTTGGTTCCAATACAAAATGGTGAGCACAAGACTAAACCAACGCAAAATAGTGTAAAAGAACTAAGAGGTCTGGGTATATCACCAGACATTTTAATTTGCCGATGCACAACACCCTTTCCCGAATCAGCCCGAGATAAAATATCAATGTTTTCTCATGTTGAAAAAGATCAAGTTATTTGTTTACCTGATGTAAACAACATTTATAAAGTTCCTCTCATATTATATCAGCACAAATTGGCCGAATTCTTTGCCGAAAAACTTTCAATAAACAATATTAAAGAAATATTGAATGAAGCTTCTCTCATGCCCAAAATAGATGTTGCAAATTTAAAAATATCTGAAGGCATAATGAAGAAATGGATTGAACTTTATGACAGAACAGATAGTTTGTCAAAAGTTGTAGAAATAGCTTTGGTTGGCAAATACACTTCACAATCGGATACTTATGCTTCCATAATAAAAGCATTGGATCACGCTGGTTTGGAATCAAATAGAAAAGTCAAAATATTGGTATTTTATTTGTATAAATTAAGTTATATAAAAAATTATTAAATTATTTATTTAATTTTTAGTTTATTGATTCTTCTGATTTGGAAAAGAACACTCAACTTGAAGACCCTGTTAAGTTTCATCAAGCATGGCAATTAATTTGCCGTACTGAGTAATAATTTTTTTATAATGAAATAAGAATTTTAATATTTGAGTATTATAATTATTAAGTGGAATTTTGGTTCCTGGTGGATTTGGAATACGCGGTACTGAAGGAATGATTGCTGCAGCAAACTGGGCTCGAACAAACAATAAGCCATATTTGGGAATATGTTTAGGATTTCAATGTGCTGTAATTGAATTTTGTCGCAATGCTCTAAATTTGACCAATGCAACTTCAAGTGAATTTGACAAAAATGCCGAGTACCAAGTTATTATTGAAATGCCTGAGCATAATCAAGGTCAAATGGGGGGAACTATGAGACTCGGAAAGAGAAAAACTATTTTTAAAAAAACTGATTCAATATTAAGAAAGCTTTATGGCAATACAGAATTTGTTGATGAAAGACATAGACATCGCTATGAAGTGAACCCAAAGTATGTTAAAGATTTAGAAGATAATGGCATGATATTTACTGGCCAATCTGAAGATGGAAATAGAATGGAAATAATGGAACTAAAATCGCATCCGTACTATGTGGGTGTTCAGTATCATCCTGAATATTTGTCACGACCGACAAGACCATCTGCACCTTATGTTGGTTTTGTTCTTGCTGCTTGTAACAAATTGGGTTCTTACATGAAAAAACTTGAAACTGATCCGTTGAATACTCCTGGTCACATTGCTTCCAATGGACGTAGATATTTCTATTTGCATACATTTGATGAATCTAATGCTCAGTTGAGCACAAAATTTCAAGAAATTCTATGAAAAAATCTCATTTATTTTATGTTTATTATTTAGAGTTAAACCAAGAATATATTTGTTTTGCAGTTTTAATAAAAAAATTTCCCTTTAATAAAAGAAATTTTAATTAAATTTTTAATTAAATTAGGTTTTAAAGCCTATGCATTTAAATTATCATTTAGCTTGAAAATAAATCTCTTTTATTTGTTAACAGGATGTCCGAAGTTAGTTTAGAAAGCAAAATTTCGGACTTATCATTTGCAACTGTAAGTAAAAATGAAAATATATTAATAATGATATTAGTTAAAGTGAAGAAAAAATTTAAGTTTCTTTTAAATTTTCGAATATTTTTAAAGGATAGCTCAAATTATTTCCAATGCCAACTTAATCAGAAAAACCTGAGAAAGTAATATTCAAAAATTACTCAAAAAATATAAATTCATTTCGACAATTTTATTTTAATTTTAAAATTTTAATTAATGCTTCATTTACTAACAAATTTTAGACTTTAACACTCAAAAGACCGATGTCAATATGACACCTTTTTTTATGCTCTATATCATTGAGACCGTTCATCAGATTTACAAAAATCCAATTTTATTTTAAAAAATTTATCCATTGTAGCAAATTCAGAAACTTTTAGATGTCTATGAATGAACATTTATAAGATATACGAGTAAAAAGATGGTGTCTAATTGATACCTATCCTTTGATTGTTAATAAAAATCCAGAAATTTTAAATTTGCATCATAAAATTAGAAATTGCCGGCTTATCAGGAATTGAATAAATATTGGTCAGAATCAGAAGTGTTTGATGGTTGGGAAAACCTTAATATAAATTCAATATCTAAATATAAGTCCTTAAACCATGTTCAATGAATTTAAATATTTTCAATCTAGAAAGTTAAAAACTAGAAAATTTTCAAAATTTCATGAATTAGATTTATTAAAATTATTCTTGATTAATTTTACTAAATATAATCAAAAATGCTAACTTATCAATACTGTGAAAATAACTTGATTAAACAAATTGAGTTTTTCTCGATAATTATTTGAAAATATTAATTTTCTTTGGATCCTTAATTATTAAAAATAATAGATTAAAATTAATTATTTTATTTAAAAAAAAAAGAAAGCAAATGTGTTAAATGTAAAACTTAATTTTGTGAAAAATCTTAATGACAAAACTTTGACTAAAAATGATTCATTGCTCTTGATTGGAAAGTCAAAAGACTTGAAACTAGTTCCCAAAGCTCAATTGACTTCTATTCTTAGCAAGCTAGAAATACCCGCAAATGTAAGCAAACATAAAGAATGAAAATTTTTTTGTAGATTAAATTTTTCTTCTAGTGGTATTCTGAATCCATAAATTATTTGTGCCCAGAAAAGAAAGCAAACGATGATGGTGCAAAATTGGCTAACAGAACTAGTATTTCTTGGTTAAATAGATTTAGCATCAATACTATTTCGGCTAAATGTAGTCGATATAACGCACCATCCAGAGCACATTTAATAACCAAAATTGTGAAATCAAATTGTTTTTCAGACAACCAGACTATTTTAGTGGCTTGTGAACGCAGATATTCGATTGCTTGTGCCTCAGCAGTAGCTCGAGCTTTCCCTCTTTATTCCTCTAAAACAAATAACAATGAGTCTAAAAATCCAAGAAATGTCACTGTATCTTTTATTTATACTGATAATGAATGCAAAAGCCCAAATCCATCAGATGAAGAGATTGCTTGTTACAACGCTATTGGCGAATCTGTTAGATTAACAGCCAAAATAGTTGATACACCATGTGCCGAAATGACCACTGATCATTTTTTGCAAGTGAATAAAAATTAATTTAAAAAACATCATTTATTTTAATTAAAAATATAAAGGAAATAAAAAATGTTGCCAAAGAACTTGGACTTGAACCAATGGTCATTGAAGGCGAAGAGTTAAATAAACGTGGTTTTGGAGGTCTCTACAATGTTGGAAAAGCTGCCATCAACCCACCAAAGCTAGTTGTCCTATCAAACATCAAATCTGGCTCGAAGCGTAATATTGCTTGGGTTGGCAAAGGAATTGTCTATGATACTGGTGGTCTATGCATCAAATCTCGAGCTAATATGTGTGGAATGAAAGAGGATTGTGGTGGAGCAGCTGGTGTTTTGGGTGCTTTCTATGCAGCAGTCAAATTGGTACAAAAGTTCGCTTTATTTATTAAGATACTTATTTCATTTTTTTAATAACCCAGGGCTTTGAGGACAACTTACATGCAGTGTTTTGCTTGGCTGAAAATGCAGTCGGTCCAAATGCCTATCGGTATATTAATAAAAATTTTAATCAATTTATATTTTAATAATTTTTTAAAGACCTGATGATATAATTAAACTATATTCTGGAAAGTAAGTCAGTTTTTTTGGTTTTTCAATATTTTCTTATTTAACAATATTAAGGACAGTTGAAATAACTAACACAGACGCAGAAGGAAGAGTTGTTTTAGGCGATGGTGTTGCTTATGCAAGAAAAGACCTAAAGGCAGACATAATTTTAGACATGGCCACATTGACCGGTGCACAAGGCATAGCTACTGGAAAATACCACGCAGGCTTGTTGACTAATAGCGATAAATGGGAAAAAACTTGCATAGAAACAAGTAAAGCATGCGCAGATCTTTGTTTTCCGATGGTTTTCTCGCCAGAATTACACTTTAGCGAATTTAACAGTGAAGTTGCTGACATGAAAAATTCTGTTTCTGTAAAAAAAAAAAAAGCTTTATTTTTAGAATAAAAAAAATTAATTTTTCTAATCATCTAAAGAATCCAGCAAATGCAGCTTCAGCTTGTGCTGGTTTGTTCATTCATTCCCACATTGGTTCAAAATACGAAGGAATTTGGATTCATTTGGATATTGCTTCACCAGTTTCTGATGTAATTTTTAGAATAGTTTAAATGATTGATTGAACTACATTCTTTTTAGGGAGATCGTGCCACTGGATTTGGCGTTGCTTTGTTGAATTGTCTATTTGGTGATTCGAGCTTGAACTCGGCATTGAAGCAGCTAGGACCAGAAAGTGCCTTACCACTTAAAAATGATGAACTAGAAAGTGACGAATAAAAACATTGTGTTTATTTAATATTTATTAACTAACTAAAGTATCAAACTTTTCAAAATAAAAATTCAAAATTAAACTAGATTTTGTTCAGTATATATTTCTTTGATAAGCATGTACAAATAAATCTGTAGCTTTGCACATTAAATTAATTTGAAATAAATTTTAAATTATTTGAAGAAAAATTTAAATAAATATATATTTTTTTTAAATTAAGAATGAAATTGGTTAGATTTTTGATGAAATTGTCACATGAAACAGTGACTATTGAGCTAAAAAATGGTGTCCAAGTTAACGGTACAATATCTGGCGTTGACATGAGCATGAATACTCATTTAAAAGCTGTTAAATTAACTGTTAAAAACAAAGAACCAATTAGTGTGGACACGATAACCATTAGAGGAAATAATATAAGATATGTGATTCTTCCAGACAGTTTGCCATTAGACACACTGCTTATTGATGATACACCCAAAGCTAAAGCCAAAAAAAGAGAAGGTTTTTGTTTATTAAATTATAATAGAAAATGAGCGTTAATTATTTTTTCTAAGGAGTTACAAAAATAAGTGGACGTGGCCGAGGCAGAGGAAGAGGGCGAGGAGGTCCAAGAGGCGGACGTGGTCCAAGACCTGGTGGAAGAAAATAAAATGTTCATTTTTTTTTTATTCATGTATTGTTGTTAGCTTTTCCACTGTTATTAAAAGATTTATTAAACACTTTTAATGTAAACCTTATGCACGTATAATTCATTTTAAAATAAAAGATTATAAAAAATCATTATTTTCAAAATTTAAGTCATAATAATAAATCATCTTTAGTTTATTTTTTTTCAATAATTCTTTGGTTCATTGATAATTTAGTAATTATTATGAACAAAACAAAAAAGGAATTCTTCTGCTGTTAAAAATGCATTTTAAAGTCATGACACTCAGCTTTGAAAGAGGCTTTATACCATGTTTTCAAGAAACTTACTTTAATTCGCAATACCAGCATGGAACATCAGAACTTGAATTGAATCAGTTTTAATTGAAAAAGTCCAGCCAAGAAACATAGCAGGCCAATAGTCAGAAGAAAAATACCGAAAGGACCAGAATCATTAACACGTGGTTGCACGAAGAGATTGAGATTTTTTATACAACAACCAAATTATTTTCAGAATATAGAATTATAAGGTTATTATTGAAATTAAAAAAATTATGTATGTTAATAAGAAATTAAAGTTTAAAGTGCATTTTTATCATTTTTATTTCTACTTCTATTTATATTTTTTTATTTAAAAATAATTTAGGAAAAGTTTTTTCCAGGGCAGTTCCAAATAGCAGCGTCTTCTTTTCAGTCATCATTCATATTCGAATCTTATTAGAAAAAAAAATAAAAATATACTTGTATCTTATGTACAATTAGAGAAGAAAATAGACCATAGAAAATAGAATCATATTGGATTAAAATAACAAAATTAATTTTTCTTATCAGTTTGATGTGGTTAGGATTGAGTCCAAGCGGATTTTGTACTTCAGGTTGTTTCTGTTGGGATTTTCAAGAATAAAATTCTCGATCTCTCTGACTATTAGTTCATCTTTTTTTTGGTGGTGATAAATTTTGTAAAAAGACTAGCAGCTCTGACGTCAATCATATCGATTCTTAACTCTTCTTGAATTGTTTTGATACTTGTTTTTAATGGGAAATATTTGATTATTCTTAAGATCCGATTTTGCAATTTTTGAATTTCAGATTTTATTTTCTGAGTACTGAAGAATTACAAAACAATAGTCGAATATTGATATTTTGAGCGAAATATATAGAATTCTGTTAATTTTTAGCAACGATTCCCACTTAAAGCTCTTAATTTTTCTGATTAGGTTGATTTTCGACATTTGTTTTGAATTGATAATCTTCAAATAATTAAACATGAAATTAAATTACTATTTCAAGAAATTAAACAATAGGAAATATTCAATTCTTTTAAATCTCTAGTCCTTTTTATTATCTTAATTTATAACTTTGTATTACAACAAACTTTAATTTTTCAGTATTCTTTTAATACATTTAGGTAAATTGTATCTATTACTCTTTTTTTACTCCTTTTTTCTTTTGTAAAAATTCAAAATTTTCAAATTTGAGGGTTTAAACGAAAGCGAAGGCTATTCGGACAAACCCAGGGGCATTCCCCCACAATTATTTATTAAAAAAAAAAAAATCTTCAAATGTTCTTTGTAATTGATTTTGGAGTCTTGGAATGTTGGATTTAGCTCAAGAGGAATTAGCAAGTTGCCAATCTTTATTTTCATTCTATATGTTTTCTAGTAATTTTTGCGAAGCCCAGCTCTGGTGAATGTTGTATAGCATGTTTTCTTTTTGTTGATTTTAAATCCCAATTTTTTACACTGCTCAATGATTCTGTTTACTGTCTTTTGAAGAATAACTTCGATGTTAACATTGTTATTAATTTTTTATTAATTGAGTTAGACTTTATATTCAATTGAATCGATTTCATAATCTTTAATTCATAAGTTTTCATAAAAAAAATAATTTATTTTTAATATTTGAATCAAATTGAAACAAAAATAATCATGATTCTTCAATATTTTATAATTAAAGATTGTATTATTATGGATGAATGGATGGTTTTCGGATAATTGACCGAAGGAACTAGGAGATAATGGTCTCTTTGAATCCATGATTTGATTTTTTTAACGTCTAAATAGCCACGATGAGTATAAGATGGATTGTTCTTTGATGTGACCAAGTAAAGCAGGTCTTGGGGCTGACTTTAAGTGTGCTCCTTCATCTAGCACAATCGCTTCATTGTACTTTTTTATTAACCTATTCTAATTTTTATAGTATTAAATTGATTAGGTTAAAACAATGAATTTGAAATTGTAACTTGCAAAATTACTATTGATCGAATGATTTGTTTTTCGAAAGTTTATTAAGATATCAAACATTTCAATTAAGGCAATTTGATTAAGAGCAACGCTTTTCAAAGGACAAAAATACAAATTGAAATTGCCCTATTTCTCATTAATATTTTTAATTTAATTTTTATTTTAATGTATTTAATTCTAAATTTAAATTTTAAATAAATTATTGACCAAATTAATTCATTTTTAATGTATTTCTTTGTATTTTAAATTTAGTTTTAAATTTTTTTCGCTATCAAAGATAAATGGGAATACTAAAACTATTCTAATTAAAAATAGTATAAGATCAAGTCAATAATAAATTAAAGAGGAATTTAAAATTTTACAGTTTTAAAATTTTCAGCTTTATTTAAATAAAGTTGCTGCTATTTTTTTTAATAGATCATTCAAAACATAATATAAAAATAAAAAATTTTAAAATAAAATAGAAAAAAAATATCTTTAGAATCAAATTTTTTCGAGATCAAGTTAATTTTCAAATAATGATTGATCAATAAATTTAGAAGGCCTTACTATTAAAACTGAAGTTGTCCAGCTATTATGAAAACCAGTTAATAGGTTGCATTAGATATTATTTAAATTGACATTACATACTCATTAGAAATCTAAAAGAAAAAAACAAAACACCGAACATTATTTGATTGATTTAATTGTCAACTAATTAATTAACTCGAAATGTCATTAAAATTCAAAATATATATAAATAGCTTTTCTATTTTGAATATGTTCACAACTTTAATAATTAAAAATTCAAATTTTAAATATCGCCAACCAAAGCACCGACACAAACCTATATTACAAATAACATTAGGCTGAATTTAAAATTTCATCCTCGAATGATTTAATTTTAGACAAATTCATAAACCACAATAATTTTATCACACTTATTCTTCAATTGATAACAACCTAAACCTGAAGATAATAAATTATATTAAGCCTATAATAAAAGTGGACTATTTCAATAATAAACAAATTATTTCCTTTAAACTCTTAATTAATATCTTACAACTTTCGTTTCTAGATTTTATTAGAACTAATTAGAGCCTAACTGCAAATCTACCTTTACCAAATTAATTTAAAGCAATGTTTAACAATTCAAGCTTTTCTATAAATACACTAACTGCAGGCAATATTGACCAAAACATATCAGAATTAAATATTGAGTCACAAAACATGAAATATCAAAGCTTTCCAGTTTGCTACTCGGTACAAAATATTGTACCACAAAACCAATATGCACAATCAAACATCACAATTGATTTGGAAGAAAAAGAACTATGGACACGATTCTATCATTTAACAAACGAAATGATTCTAACCAAAGCCGGAAGAAGAACTTTCCCATTGATAAAAATTAGAATGACTGGCCTCGATGAAACTTCATTATACACATTGCAAATAGAATTCAGACCATCTGACAACCTCAAATATCGTTTTGTGAATGGAGAATGGAAGACAAGTCCCAAAAATGACAATTTTAAAACGTCTCAGCCTGCTATTCTTTATGAGCATAGCGATTCTCCTAATTTTGGTCATCATTGGTCCAAAGATTCAATAGCCTTTGCCAAATTAAAGTTAACAAATAATGAGAATACAAAAAATCTCGATTCTGTCTTTCTCAAATCGCTCAATAAATATGATCCTATAATCCATGTCTATAAACATGACAAAAAAAATGTCGATGATAAAGTATTGGTCTTTTCAAAGTTTTTTAAAGAAACCCAATTTATTGCTGTCACTGCTTATCAAAACGAACAAATTACAAATTTAAAAATTAAGCACAATCCATTTGCAAAAGCATTTCTAAATAACAAACCAATGATCACAATCGAAAATGATAAAGTAATTACATGTGACAATGAAATAAAAAGAGAAACAATTTCTGTCAACAATATTACTGCTAATAGAAAACCAAATAACTTTACAGTTCAAGATGCTATTCTAGCACCTAAACATGAACAGAACAAAACTTCACAAATTCAATCCTCATATTATCAGGCTAACAATTTTAACTATCAATACCATCCACAACAATATTATCAATCATTTTATGATTCATATTATAACCCAGTTGTATATCAAAATTACAATTATTCTCAATATAGTCCGTTTAATACTGTGTATCAAAACAACTATTACAATTCCGATAGTTCTGGTCAGAATTATTATCCATTTACAAATCAATTTAATCATCTTTTGGAACAAAGTACAATTTATATTAATGAAAGACCTAAGCAATCATCTCCAATATACGAACCAGAATATCAAAACGAGTGTGGTAAAAGGAAAAGTGTTGAATATGAATCTAGGCCTTCTAAAAGACAAGCCTGTACATCCTCTCTCACACAGTCTCCTGTATACAAAGTTGGTAAAAATGAATTCAATGAACAATCAGATGATTCATTAAATTCAACTGAAAATTTTTTTGCTCATTTAAGTAGTCAAACAAATCACTCGACTTCTTTTACTCTATCTACTTCAAATGGTTCTTTCTAAATCGATCGAATTTATACCATTTTTTTGTTTTGTTTTTTTTTTTTAATATTTTTTACAATTTCTATTATTAATTATCAAATTTTTATTTAAATCTCTCTAAAATTCGAAAAAATAAATTTTAATAAATTTAAACTATTTTAACTCTCAAATGAAATCTTCTAATTAAATTAGTTTACCATAATAAATTTTATTTTACATATGATTATACAACAATGTTAAATTATATTTACTAAATTTCCTAACCTACATTTCTAACATTTCCTGTTATAGTTTATCTAATTTTAAAATCCAAGATGTTCTGAATTGGTTGAACTACATATTATTTCAATATTTTCCTCCTCGGTCACAAAAGGTTTTTAAGGAAATAATTCATTAAATTTTTAACTTAATTTAAGATCTTTTTATCTCTATTTTTAAAAAATATTAAGAGATTTCTTCAATTCTTTAAATATTTATAATTGAAATTGTGAAAATTTAAAAACTGTAATATCTAATTTAAATAAAATGAAATTGATTTTTGTGGACCAAAAAAAATTCTAAAGAAGTCAAAATTTATTTTAAAAATTTGGGAAAGAAAATTTTTTTGGAATTTTATATTTCGGATAATTATAATAAAAAATAGAATTTAATCAATCACTAAAATTCTGTAAATTTCAATTGTATGATTGAGCAACTAGATCTACACTTGGGTTAGTTGATATATTATGTCGTCTCGGATTTATAATTGTTGCTAAGTCATAATTAATTCCATAATGGTTGCTTAATATATTTGTTTCCAATCTTTGCTTTCTATCATTTAATACAATCTTATAGTCATTCATTTTTGACAAATTATCTCTTAAGTCATTTGCTGCACTCCAAACGGCATTATTATACTTAGCTTGTCTATTTCGAAAAAAAAACTTACAGTTTATTGTCTTTAGTGTGTTAATTGGGTAAAATTTATAAATTTTTATATTCTAAAGTCTTACCACAAACAAATTTCTTAATAAATTTTGATTTTAATTGTCTATTAAATTGTGATAAAACTTAATATATTTTTCTAATTTTCTATGAATTCATGGTTCTACAAAAAAAATTTTTTTTTTCAGATAATTCAAAATAATTGGTCTCCATAAATAATGATTTGATCTCTTTTTTTTTTAATTTCCTAATTCACCTTGTATTGGAAAAAAATCTTGAAACAAAACATTACATCAAAAAACTAATTAAACACTGTTATTGAAAAAGAAACAAGAAAAAGTTTAAAACTTCCAAACCCAGTTACGAGTCAAATCAAAATGGTCTCTTGAAAACTTTGAATGTTGACTTTAAGTCACATTATTATTAAATCTAATATTTTTTTAAAATATTCATAATTTTTTTTTAAAAATTCATCAATTTTCTAAATTAATTGAAATATTTTTTGACTTTTAAATTGATTTTTTTTAACACTAGAAAACTCGGCTGATAATCAATAAAATTTTCAAATTAATTGTAGACATATTTTTATTTTTCTGAAAATTAATTCATAAAAATTAAAAACAAGATTTTATTTCTATCAACAAATTTATAAGTTTCAATTTTTTAAAAGGTTATCTAAAATATTTTTCGGGTTTTCTAGTGTTATAAGAAAAATATCAACTTTGACTTAAAGTCATATGAGTTTATTGGATTCAAAGTTTTGATATTTTTTTATTTTTTAAATTTTGAATTAGATTTTGACAACTTTTTGATACATTTTTTTTAATTGACCCTATATGTACGTACTATTAATAAATTTTTTAATAAAAGAAAATTAAAAATTCATACTAACAGCATTAAACTTGAATTTAAGAAATATTTAACAATTTACCCCAATGAATATTTTTTTTCTTTTTTATTGCTGACTTTTTACCTATGTTTATGATCCATGTGATATGGCTCAATTTCATTTAGTTTAGTTCCTAATTGGGTTAAATACACTTCATTTAGCATGTCTAAAGTTCCCATTTTTTTTCTAGTAACACCAATTGCATCACTTAATTGATCAATTTCTCTATTTAACTAAAAATTTTAAATTTTAATAATTAAATTTTAAATTTATTTATATATTTACGTCATATTGTCTATCAATCAATTTAGATTGGTAAGCAAGACCTTTTTCGACTTGTTTCGAAGCCACTTTATGAGTATCAAGCCATTGTTTGGACAGATCGAGTCCAATTTTATCTATTGTTTCAATTACTTTTTGATTCATTAAATCAGATTTTTGAACAAGTTCATTTGCGCTTGTTAGAACTTTCTTGGCCAGATTAAACCAATCTTCTATTCTCATGGGCCTCAAAATATAAAAAAATAAATTATTTCTAATTTTATCTAATTTTTAATTTTACAATTTGGCTGTATTTTTTATGTATCCGTTAGAATCACGCAAATAAGTTGTTTCATAAGCTTTTGTGTGTAGTTTATGCATCAATATAACTTTAGCTTCTTCGAAAATTTCCTCCAAATTGTTAAATGCAAAAGATTCAAGTGAACTATGATAATAATTATTAAAAAAAAACAAATTTTATTTCAAATGAAATAAACTTTATTTACGTCAAAAGGTTTTGAGCTTCTTTTAAAACCTGATTAGCCTGTTCTCTACATTTGTGCATTACTTGATTATCCTTGAGATATATTTTTTAATCAAAATATGTTTAAAAAAAAACTTTTGCTACTCTTTGTATTGCTTGTTCAGTAGAGCAATAAGCGTCTCTTTCTGAAGTAGGTCTTAGACCACGGTCCCAAATATTTCTATCAATTATTCGTTGTCCATAAACAAAATTATCGGAATTTTTTTTCAACTCAGTCGCATTTGAGTGCAATTTGTTAAATGATAACAAGAGGCTTTCAATGGCTGCTATTATTTCAGTAAAAAACTGTCCTGCTTTATCTAAATTGTTCATGTCACCTGAATATGTCTCAAAAACATTCCTCGAATTTATATCATGACTTTTATTACGCATATAGTCACCCAACTCCATCAAACAGGCCTTATTTAAAAAATTTAATCATAAAATAGCTTTAAAAATTAAAAGATGCATACAACAAGATCTCTAAAATATAATGTTCCTGTCTTAAGCCATCTTTTGCTAACAAAATGATCGTTTTGATTTTGTTTTAAAAGTTCTTCCTGATAAATTGAAGCATGGTCAGGCTTAGCTATCGGAGCTACTTTAACATTGTACATAAAATCAAGCTTGGTACGCGCAGGCGCAGTGTGGATTGTCCTATGCAAAACATTATCATCGCTGGTTCGATAATTGTTTGAATAATTGTCACTGAGCTTATTAGCCATAAATGATTCACTTGTCAAATTCTGATATGATGGACGAACGAATGGCTTAACATTTTTTTGGTTCAAAATAGGTTCATTGTTTGTCAAGAAGGCAATGTTGCCAGTATGAGCCAATAAGTTGCCATGGCTCTTTCCCAAATTGTATTCTGCTTGATATGTAGAGAATATTTTCTCATCATCTGGATTTAATGTTTTGCTTTTTTGAATAGTGGTTCGTAATGGCAACATTTTTTGGTAAAAAATATTTCTATTTAGTAGTTTTTTTTTTTAATTTTTACAGAAACTCTCACTAGAATTAAATTTTCCAAAGCTAAAAAAAAGTTGTCATAGATACAGTAGTTTTTTAATTTTCAGATTTTCACAGTTTTTAAAACATGCAATCAATTCTAAACAG
>PJRA01000216.1:858428-883625 GCA_016987375.1 Brachionus koreanus
AAAAGCATTGAAACTATATTGCGCATTTAAATAATTTTGAGCAATTTTGAAAAATGAAATTTGATCAAAAATATTACTTTGCCAAAAAAATGATGCTCAATTAGCAACACTACAATCATTCAACCATCATGAAGAAAAATTGCAAAATTAAAGTCAGAAAACTGTCCACTCAATAATTCAACAAATGTCAACTAGATACAACTCGACTCTTTTAATGGTGGAAAGAAATGTAGAAAAATAAGAATTTTTAAATATAATTTTCTCAAATCATCCGAAATACAAGTATTTTCGATTAAAAAGCACCGAAGCTGATGTTCTAATGTTTTCGATAAAAAATACTTTAAAATAAGAAATATTTGAAAAAAAATTTTTTCTAATGGCATCTTTTTTGAATCAAAGGTACATAGAATTTTCTCATGTCCCATCTGATCATAAAAAATAGTTCATTTAACAAGTCGAAGACATTATTTGGGTAAAAATATAAGAAAGGAAATAATTCCTGTTACAAATAATAAAACAATATTGAGGAAAATTGGAGAGCTTTTAAAAAAGGAAATTAAATAATTATATATGAGGCTAAATTCGATTATACAAGAATCGTAGAATAAGAATTTGAACAAGCATAAGTACCCTACACTTGACGAAATTTAAGTAAATTATTAAATAAAACCGGCAACAAGTACATGATCAAGAAGATTATTTTACAAAAGCATATTCTTTAATAATTAATTGATGAGAATTTATTTTTATAAAAATAAAAATGAATAAAATTCTAAATATTAAAAGCTTATTCATCAATTTTTTAAAATCTGAATTTTAAATTCTATTTAAAGGCTTTAATTAAATAAATTAAATTTAAATTTTTAATTAAAATAAATTTATTAATAGTATCAAAATTTTTTCAATATTTCCTATCAATTTAATTAATTTTTAATTTTCAAAATTATAATAAAGTCTAAGATGCATTTAATTTTGAAATTTTAGAAATAAATGATATGAATTATTCAAAAATTTTCTTATCTTAAAAAATAGTTAAGGAAGAATATCTCGTTTAATGCATGAGAAATTTTAGTCTTTCTAAAATTTTTACAGGCCAGGTCGGCCGAACTACACACAATCGGTTTTAATTTTGGCAGTTAGTCGACCAGCTTTTTAAAAATTTTTAAAAATTTCGCCCGCCACTAGGTTTTAAAAAAAGCCTGCTTTTTAAAATCTTCTAACGGCCGGCCAAAACAATTCTTTTGAATTGGGGAGCCGACCGACTGACCAGTTAAGTTAAGTTGGCCATTTGATGACTCATTTAGAGAAAAAAGAGGACTTTATCCATCAAAACGGGCGAAACCTAAATTTTTTAGGGATCGGTTGATTACAAATAGAGGTGCGAAACACTAATTTAAAAGAATTTTATTCATTCTTAGATTTTTTAAGAAAAATAAATGTATAATGAATTAGCTTAAAAATTATTCGATTATTTACCTTTGACATTGCTAGGAAATATTGTGCGACCATTTAAATATGCTCCTTGTCCTTTCACAGCCGAAAAGAGTTCATCTCTTATGGGGTTGTAAACAACGCCTATCTGAGGTTCTCTGTTGACATAAAATCCAATTGAAATAGCACAATAAGGAAATTTGTGAACAAAATTTGTAGTTCCGTCAACTGGATCGATTATCCAAACAGGTGAATCTGCAAATTTGACCTTTTCTTTTGTTGACTCCTCTCCAATAAAACTAATAAAACGAAATATTATAAAAAAAAAAAATTATTTTAAATTTACTCATGAGTTAAATATTTTTCTTTGAGAGTTTCTATTAAAACTTTTTCGACTCTAGTATCAGTTTCGGTCACAAAATCGGCAAAGTTTTGTTTGTCAGTTACATTTTTTTCTTTAAAATAAGCATCTCTGATTATCTTAGATAAAAAATTAAATCTCCAAAACCATCATTTTTAAATTTTTTTAAATTAAAATCTCAAATTTAAATAAAATATATTTTGAGATTTCTAGAAAAGAAGATAATAAATTTTTGTTTATTTGTTTCAAATATGTTTTTTTTCCATTTCTTACTTTAAAAATTGGTCCTTAGACCACATTAAACACGCTTTTTAATAGGGTGGTGCATTATTATTTCAAAATAATACGTACCTGACCACATTTAGGAACAATTTCTAGCAAAAAAGCATAAACTTCATTTAGATTAATTTTTTCACCGGTTTCTTTGGCAATAACTGACATTTTTATCTAAACAAATAAATAAATAGTGTTAATATAAAATAAAAAAAATTCTTTAATTTATAGTTAAGACATTACTCTAAACTCTATATAGAAGTATAGAAAATGTTTAAAAAAAGCACAAATTTTTATTTTATTTAAAAAATATTAGTAAAAAAATTAATTTTTAATTTTTTTGGCAAAAATAATTAAATAATAAAATAATTTATTTGCTATCATTTTTCAATTAAAGATAATTCTAATATTTTTTTCAACTGTTCATCTTCATCCAGTTCTCTCTGAATTCTATCCTCTTCTTCTCGTTTTGATAATTCAATTATTTGACTTAAAGCATCATCATCGTTTTCACTGGCACCATAATTTAGTAAATTAGTTCTACGATCCATACTAGCCGCCAAAGCACGCTGAAGCATCAAATCATCATTATTTCCATCTAAATTAGCCCGTCTATTATTGTAATCTCGTAAATCTTGAGTCAAGCCATCTTGCTCGCTGAGCACCTCAAGGGCAGTCAGTTGAGGCTCTTCTGAATGAGCTGCCAAACTTTGTTGAATAGCTAATTGAAGCAAAATATCATCCTCATCAACGGCTTGACCGTAGTGACTCAGTGGCTGACGACTCTGCGGCTCTCTGAATCCACTAGGTACAACATAGTTAGTACATCTATACGAAGTAGGTATTGTAAACACTTGCTCATCTACAATACATGTAGGGGTCTCAGAGTTGGCTTCAGTAGAACCGCTTGAAATGAGAGAACTTTTTGAACTAGATTTAGCCATACTCGGTGAGGATTTGGGCGCAAAATTTTTAATTGTTGTAACATATTCAACATTGACATCAGATGCATGAATATTTCCGAAAGTAACTTTCGCTGTTATAACTCTATACAATGGAATTTCTAAAAACAATTTTTAATTTAACTAATTAAATCAAATAATTAGATTTTTGTTCAGTTCAAGATCTTTATCTAAGTTTTGCTTGATAAAGAATCCAATTTTTATTTATTTGTTTTTATGACTCAATCCCAAATCTTAATTTTATCCTTTTTAGATTTGTTCAGATTTGTTCAAAATTAAATAAAAAATTTTTTTGTCAATTTTAATCAAATGACAAGCTTAATCTTTAATTTTCGTTAAGGATCATAAAAAAATAGCGAAAATGTTTTTTTAAAATGATAAAAAATTGGTATATTTTCACTATTTTTATATTTAGTTCGCGGTTATACCCCGACCCCTACTTTGTTATACAGATTCTAAAGCTGAATAAAATTCTGAACTAAATTTAGTTATCAATTTATTTATTTTTTGAATCTAAAGCCTATAAAATAAAATAAAAAGAGTTTGGAAGTTATTTAAAAGCAAAAACCTTTAAATTTTTAATATGTAAAAAGTCAGAATCAAATGTTGGATTAGTCGAAAAAATTTTTTTGTTAAATTTTTATTAAATTATAATCAATATTCTAAATATATTCTATAGTGAAAAAACGAAAAGAAAAAAGATTAGAAGAAAAGGGAAAAAAAAGGAAAATATAATGAAATTCAAACAAATTTGAATGATGAATATTAATGAAACGTTTCTATATGTAAAGACTGTCCTGGATTCTAAATTCAACTCGGACTAATTGTGATTTTTTTTGCTTTAAGAATAGCTCTGCAGGAATCCTGTTGTAGCTGATCACTATTTTTATTAATTAAATAATAATTACAATTTTACTTTTTGAAAATAATAACTGTTTTTACTTTGAAATAGCCAAAACAATAAATTTAATTAATTAATTGATCAATTTTTAGATGAGACTATGCTATATAAATTAACTCAAGTAAAACAAGAGATATTTTAGCTCAAAAATGAGCAAATTTTTTTTTAATCTTTGAGACGGTAATTTTTTTTATTTCAAAAAACTAATTTGATTTTTTGTTCCAAAATTTACACTTGTCTGGTAGTGACAAGAAAACAAAAAATTTAATCTCTTGACTTTAACTTTATGAATCTGAGAATAAAATTGGATTAACTGTTACTAAGGATTCAAAAATCTTTTGATTTTGATTATTTTTCTTCTCGCTTAAATTAATATGCTATTTTTTTTTTAACTTTTTCTCAAAATTTTTAAAAATAAATTAGTTGAATACTAAAAAGGATAACTTATCTTTGAATATCTTGAGTAAACTATGAAAAAATAAAAGAAAGTGAGCAAAAAATTAAATTACCAATTTTAATAGGGAAACCAGATGGAAGTTGAAGAGTAATGAACTCTTTAAGCTTTTTAAAATGGGAGTTATTTAAGGCCATTAGATCAACAATCGGCAAAATTTGTTCGTGTAAAAAAAGTGGATAATTTTCACAAAGAGAAAGAGTTGCATTAAACGTTTGAATTCGTCGATTTTCTTTGATGCTTTTCACTGATCCATTTAGATAATAATTCACATTTGAGTGCTTGTGAAAATATTCTTGAGCAGTGAGTTTTTTATCCACTAAAT
Source organism: Brachionus koreanus (assembly GCA_016987375.1). NCBI lineage: Eukaryota > Metazoa > Rotifera > Eurotatoria > Ploima > Brachionidae > Brachionus > Brachionus koreanus. The sequence continues at coordinate 863,136 of PJRA01000216.1, forward strand.
CAATTTTTATATTTTGCTGATTTCCTTGAAAGATGTTGCTTAAGAACCCTGGCAAATTGCCAGTTTGTCTTTGAAGTAAATCCTGCTCATTTTCTTCCATGTCTCTTAGAAACTCGACAGCTCGTTCATTGTTCAAATGTTCAGTCCTAGTTTTAGTAACTAATTGAAGATTATTTGCTGAATAGACTTTGCAATCATATCCATTGATTGTGTCCTTTTTTTCGGTTCTCCAACCCCATATACCAGAACGATTTCTTAAAAAAATTCAAAGAGTCTAAAATTTTTTTTCAAGTTGAAGACAACTAAAAGTAAAAGAGCAAATATAGAAAAAACTATTGAAATCGCAAGATCAAGTATTAAAATTGGTTGTGAGAAGTGTAACGCAAGATTGTTAAACAAAAAAGTATTTTTATTGTCCAAATGGTTGGACCAAAAAAAAAGATGATTTTTGTTTTTTTAATGTATATTTTGTACTATAAAATGTGAAAGAAAACTATGATTTAATTGAATTAGTAATATTCCTTCTTTTTTTATATATTTATTATTTTTTAAAACTTTTTTTCTGATAAATATATAGAGACTTGTATAGAAGTCATGAAAATAAAGTTCGAACAAGTCTGATTTAAGTCAAAGTAATGACTTTTTGGAAAATATTTAAAAATTACAATTAATGACATCTAAGTCTTGAAAATCCTATATTATTTTAATAGATCCTCCTAGCGCTTTTATTTTACTAATCCAGTTTAATTTACAATTAAGAATCTGCCATTGAAGATGCTTATTTACTTTATTAAAGTTTTAGAGAATTGTAAAAAAAGTCATTAAAAATAATCTGCAAGTCATGACTTGTACTTTTTGAATTTTTCAAACAATTCTTGTATTTTATCTCTTGTAAACTTAAAAATAAAATGAATTGATATAATCATGCTTTTAAATTAACTTTAAATTGTTAAGTGGAAGTATTAAAAAAATACTTTTATCAGATCTCAAATAAGCTGACGAAAACCATTCAAAACTGGCAGTAAAATGATGAAATGTAGTTAATAGACTTGTCCAAAAAAATATGGAAATAATCAATTGTTTTGATGTTAATTATTGATTTTAATATATTGTTCATTTAAAAAAAATTTTAGGGGTAAAAAAAAAATAAATTGTATTGATTTTATAATTGATTTTTTAAATTTATAGAGAAAAACAGGCTTGGAAATTAACTTGTCACATCATATCATCATCTAATATAAGCTAATATCAGTTGATGTTAACTAATATTAGTAAAAAAAATTTAAAAAATGTTATTTTAGTTCTGTTTCCAAAACAGGCTTATAGGAATCTAAGTCACCTTCTTTGTTTGATTTTAAAGAATTTTTTAATTTCACATTTTATAGAATTTCTCATATTAGGATTAAAATTTTAGAATTTTTTTTACTAATATGACTTATTTCAACTGATATTGGCTGATTTAAGCTGAGATATAGAAGTGACAAAAAATTATGGCAACTGATATAATTTTTTCAAAGTTAATTAAGACAAGTTAATTTTTATTTATTTTTGGTTATTTTTAAATTTGTGGCAACTTGTTTAATTGATTTCAATAAGAAAAAATTAAAATTATTTACAATTTTTTTTAGCTTGCTTAAATTTTATTCTAATTTTCTTTGTTTTTTAGTTAAATAATTTTGACATTTTTTTTTTTAAAGCAGAAATCTAAAACTAAAAAGTCTCAAAATTAATTAATTTTTGTTGAAAATATGTTTATTTTCATGTAGTTAAATGCAAAAGGATAAAATTATAAAAAGGATTGAAAAAACCCCTCCGGATTAAACTTTAAAAAAGAAAAAAGAAATTTGGCTTCTCTAATATTTTAACACTCAAAAATCGTTAGGTATTTTCGACCATTAATCCTAATTTATCTTTTTATTTTTCATTCCATGAAAAAAAGCATATTTTGCAGCAAAATTTAATAAATTTTAATAATTTTTAATTTCTGATTGAAAAAAAAATTTCAAAAATGACTTAATTTATTTAAATAAACATACCTTTCAAATTCAATTTTATCTATGTCTAAGTATGTAACAATATTTGGTGAAGTTAGTTTTGATTGAACTGTGCCGTCGTCTGGCTCATATAGGTCTGATGTTTCTTCACTATCCGAATCCAAAGTGTTCATTTTGTCCATGTGATAGGTTTTTTTCAGATGATCTATTTCAATTAGAGTGGCCGAGCCATTTTCAGTAGCTTGAAAAATATAAGACCTGTTACCGCGTTCCCAAGTAGTACCATTGAAGCCAATAAGAGTTGTGTCAATTCGCACATTGCTTCCGCTTTTATAAATTTTGTAAACATCGCTTGGACATGCTTTGGAAATCAGAGGAATCCAACTAGTAAACTCCCATTTCATTTCGACATAAAAATCAGGCGCTTGCTTAAGCTTGTTTAATAGCTCGGGTATGCCGTTTGTTCTTGCTGATGTGCGCTGAAAATCTCTGTGCTGCATTATTAATTTTATCATATCCACATTGGCTGTGCTGACTGCCTCTTGGACCACTAGTATTTACTAAAGTTAAATTTTTTTTAAAAAATTTTAAACTTTACAATTCCATCCCATTTTTGTCACAATGCAGCAGTCGGCTCCGTGTTCGACAAGCTGCTTGGCGCATTCATAATGGTTCATGAACACGGCCAGCTCGAGTGCTGTTTTTTCTCTCAAATCTTTGCGGTCTAATTCAGTCTAGAAAACAGCTTTAGTTATTTATTAATTTGAAAAAAAATCTACCTTTGGAGTTCGAGCTAGCTGAGTGCGCAACAAATCAACATTGTTCTGAAAAACGTAGTAATGTAGCGGAAATTCGTTCATCACATAATTTTTTCTAATAATTTTGAAAATAAATTTACTTAGATTAGCTTGAATATCCGCTAGAAATTGCTAGAAAAGCGATGAAGAAAAATTTTGAAATTATATCATAAATAATAGTTGCATGCAAATAAAAAAAAAGCCAAAGACAAAAATAAATTTCAAAAGCCTTTAATATGATTTTTTGTTACCGTTGTCAAAGAATAATCTTTGATACGGAAGATTTTCCCTCGTAATGAATCGAATTAGCACTCATTTTTAGACACAAGTATTTACATAAATTTAGAAAATTTATTTGATTTAAAAAAATAAAATAAAATTTAATTAAGGCTCAGATCTTTTCAAGCTCGAGTATTTGAAATATCAACACAGAGAACTAAAATTTTTGTAAGAATAAATTGACTTTAATTAATATTTATTTTTTATCTGAATACAAATACTGAAATTAGAAATACATAAAAATTATGAATTTAATTTATTTCTTTTTTTGTTGCAGCTATCTAAAAGCAAATATGAATTCTTATTGAGCTTGCTTTATTTTTGTTCAATTATTAGATCTGATTGATATTGAGAATTATTTTCTCGTTTCATGCCATTATCATATTAATATCCGTTAGGGAAAATTAAACGCTTTTAGGCGTTCTCAATTTTTTTGAAGAAAAATTTTATAAAACAAGAAAACTATTTAAAACTAACTGAAAAATTTTCGAATCAATTATTAAAATTTCTATATGCTTACAAAAAAAAATAGAAAAAAAATAGCATTTGTCAAATACAAAAAAATATTGATAAATTTTTTAAAAGGAAAAATTTCACTAATAAATTATTTTAATTTTAAAAATTCAATAGTTTGTTCTTGACCAGCTGAGTCTTGAATTTATTCCGTCTTTGAATCATGCATCTTGAATGAGCATAACTTTTTTATGATTTCATAAGATGTTCTAAAATATTCACTTTAAATCAAAAAATAACTTTTTATTTAAGAAAAAAATTAGAACTTCATAACTTGAATATATCTTTAAAAAAAAGAAGAAATAGTAAGGTATAAATTACACAGTGGATTTGGGGATAACATTCGAGATATCTTTATTCGAAACCGACTAAATATTCCTTATCTTGAATACTTGAGAGTAAAAGGAAATTTCAACGACGATGTGTAAAATCAGTTATTAATCGCTGTACTTTACTTGGAAAAAAATTGTTCAATTGGATTAAAGAAAAGAGAATTCAGGGTGATTTTAACTTGGCACCATAATTAAGGATCAATAAAAGACTATTTTAAATGAGATCTATTTCTTTCTGCAAGTAAATTTTTTTCTTCTGCTAGTAAAAAAAATTAATTTATGATTGCTAAATTTTTTTATATGCTTCCTTTAATTTGACTATATCTATTTGGACGGTTGAAATATCATCAGATTGGAGACAAAGTACGTGTACATGTCCGTTTTTTAGGAAAAATTATGTTTGTAAGCATATATTAGCTTTATCGCAAAGAAAAAAACTCGAATGGAATCCAAATGCACATGATGTTCCATTAGGTCAAAAAAGAAAAAAGAGTAGCCCTGGAAAAACAAAAAAAGCATTAGAAATTCAACCATCTGAATCTCGACAGCAACAGTTACAACAAGAACAGCAACAACAACAAGCTACTCTTTTGGAAAATTCGTTTCAAAAGTATTACATTTTATCCAATGTTATAAATAGTAAATACTTATCGAATCCTTTATAATTAAATGAACCGAATGATTTAAATATTAATCAAGATTATCAAGCTGATGTACAAAAATCTTCAAATGGTCCAAAACGTCGTGGCAGACCTCGTGGTTCTACAACTAAAAAAAAAAAACAGAAAATAGCTCTGTCAGAAAATCAAAAAGACAGTGGAAAAACTAAAATTAATATTTCCATATGAATTTTTTATTTTTTAATTTCTTTGAACCCTAATTTTTAGACCCACACTAAAACTCAAAAACTATACAGTTATTTATCCTATAACTATTTATTTCATTATATCAATGTTTAATATTTTTCTATTTTTATAACTTATTTTATTTTTCAGTTTTTTTCCTGAAGGTAGTGTAAAAAAATAAAAATAAATATTCTAATAAACAAAAATGGGCTTTCTTGTTTCAAACAAAAGAACAAAAAAAGTGGACCTAAAGGTTTAAAATCTGATAAAGAAGCAGAAAATTTATCATAAAGAAAAAATGTGGTAAAAAAAAATTTTCATCTAAAAAAATATAAAAAAAATTAATTAAATTTAAATTTTTTTTTTCAATTATTTTGGATCTGTCCGGTTTTCGAATCAAAAAACAATATAAAAATTTTTTATGTATTTTTTTATTAAAAGGATAATAAATGAATGTACATGATTTTTTAAAATTTTAAACCCCTGAATTTATGTTTGAGCTATTTTATTCTTGTGATTTTCAAAATTTAAATCTCAATAATCTAAAGATTCAGTGTCATTTAAATTTGGATATATATTATCTTCAAACTAGTGATTTTCTTCGTTTAATTTTTTAGAGGAAGTTTAAGAATATCGAGATTTAAATATATGCTTAAACACGTCTGATTTTTTAGGTGTTTCAAACAATTCATTTAAAAAAAATTTTATTTATAAAAAACATAATTTTGGCATTAATAATTAAAGTGTCATTTATTTTTTTCATAATTAAAAATTATAATGAATTTTTTTTAAATCCTCTTTTTTTAGCTCATTTTTATAATCTTAAAAATAAAATACAAAAAAATTGGTCTCAACAATTTGTTCAAAATTTGTCTGGTTTTCGAATCAAAAAAAAATTGGGTTCTTGGGGTAAACCGCGGATGATAATGATATCTAAAATAAACTATTATTTTTAGAAGAAATTATAATCTATCAGAATAAATGCAATACTATTAGGATATGCAAATTTGAACATAAGTTGCTACGGCTCAAAGACAAGATACTTTTCATTGAATCTTTGAGGGCCTACAGTCAAAATTTTTTTTGTTACAGATTACTAATTAAAAGTTAGTTGTTTGAAATTCAAATTTTGCAACTCACGAACCCTACGCTTTGCATTTTGACAAAATAAATTAGTCCAAACATGCTTATCGACATACAATTTTAAAATTTATATTTATATAATTTTAACCAGAACAATTAATTTAATTTTTTGAACATTTAATCTAATTTTGAAATAGTCAATTTTATTTTTATCTATTTTGGAAAATAAATTAAAATTCTTGTAAAAATTGCTAAAATTCGCTTTCCTTTCCGAACAAGAGAAGCAAACAAGGCTGCTATTTACAGAGGTTTTTCGAAAATGTCGCAATAGTGCCAACAGCAATCAAAATTCGAGAGCCAGCCTCTCCTTTATTTAATTTTAAAATACTTTAAAATTTATATTTTGTAACACAAACCTTTTTATAAAAATTATTTTTCAAATCAATAATTCTTATTCAATAAAACGTTAGGGTTTAGGGTTTTAGCATCGATATATAATGCGATAAAAAAGAGATTTTTCTAATCACTAAAATTAAATTTTATTTTTTATAATTACTTTTTTGTATTTTTGTTTTTTTTTTCAACAATAGATCTTCCTTTTCTCAGCATTTTTCTCAGCAGTTATAAACATATATGCCTAATGAGAAAAAAAAATTAAAAATATTTAAAAGAATTTCAATGAATGTTAAGCTTTTTTTTCCCATCTAATTTAATATTAATCTCAGATAAAGTCAAATAAACGATCTGTTTTCAAATTAAAAGACAATTTATATAAGTAAACATACTGTTTATCATTTTCAACAGTATGATGGTAAATTAATGACTCAAATTTTAGTTTTTTTTAGCATTTTTAGCAAAATAATCTAAAAATTAATTTTTTTTCTTGAAAATGAATAGTTTAGTTTTTCTTTAAAACAAAATAAATTTTTTTATTAAAAAATTTTTATTTTGGTTTCAAAAAGTCAAATAAAAATATGATACAGTACTAGATGAGTCAAAAATCTATTTAGCATCATTTGGTGTATCGTCTTGATGAGCATATTTCTTTTCAGCCTTTAATCTTGCTAAAAACTCTCGTTTTCGCTCCGAATCGTAGTAGGGTTTTTTTTCATAAGGATTTTTTTCGATTATACCTGTTCGCCTATACCTAGATCGTTTATCTAAATATATTTGTTCACATTCGGCCCGAAAATCTTTGTCATTATAGTATTTTCCTAAACAAGCGTTCATTTCATCGACCTGTGGCTTGCAGGTAATGAACGATATCAAGCCTGCTAGTCCTTTGTTGTTTTTTTCCATACATTCTCCAAATTCTTTAAATAATTAAATATTAAAATCAATCATTTAAATGTATTTATTAACTTTGGATCAAGTGATGGCATTTTTCATGATGAGCTCTGTCTTTGATAAGTTGAGTTATAAAAACATGATCTTCCACATGACGCAAAGTTCGGTCATCGGGATCGCCTAAGCCCAATGGTCCACCGGTAAATTTTTTACTAAAAACATTTACATGTTCTTCGTTTTTAGACATTTCAGATTAATTACGAGACAAAATCAAACCACTTTTGATTTACAAAAAATATTTTATTAATGAAATAAGTTTACATAATTTAAAATGAAATATTTCAAAAAATTCTGCTCAATAAAGTTCACTCATTTATTTGGGTTTCGTATGAAATAAGTTGCTTAACAAAACCTTGATTTGGACATATTTTTTCTCGCTTAGTTTTAACGATTTCAAAAGCTTGGTCAAATGAAACAGCTATTTTTTTATGCATTAAGTATCCTATTACAAAACTGGATGATCTTGAAACACCAGCGTTGCAGTGAACTAGCACGGATTTGGTTTTGTTTTCAAGTCCATTGTCAATAAATTCAAATGCATCATTAAAATATTTAATTATGTCTTGAGAAGGCAGATCATAAATCAGTATCTTTTTATAATTAATTAAAGAATCAAATTTGTTGGGTATGTTTGAAGTGAGATTGAGAATATGCGTGATTTTTTTAGATTTCAAAATTTCTAAATTTGTAGCCACATCATCACCACTTAAAAAAAGTTGTGGGATAATTTCATCAATGGAAAAATCGGGTACTAAATCAACCAGAAATCCACATTTGTTGCTCCAATAAATTACACTTGAATTTGGCTGATCATCATCTTCATTTTTGACTTCTTTTTCTTCGCCGTTTGTGTAAATAAACCGACGACCGTTTGGATAAGAGATTTTTGTCGAACATTTTTTGAGTTTTGACCTTGAAAAATTGGCTATTTCGTTTACTAAATTTGAACTCATTGATAATAAAAAAATTTTTCTAGACAAAAAAAAAAGTTATTCAAATTTAGCATTATTCTTTATAATTACAGATAATTAAGAGATATAATAATTATTTTATTCAAAATATGAGTATAAGAATTAACTATTCAAAAATTTTAAAAGAGAATTTTGTATAATGAAATTCTTTAACGATCTTATAAATTTTGTTTAGCAAAAAGTAAAGTCTATTTGCTTCTTTGGAGTTTTGAATCTTAAAATTGACAATTTAATTTTCGTTGGACTTAAAATTTTTTTTTAAATTTTTTCTAATTCTTCTTTATTTTCAAATTTCCCAAGAAAGATGGCTCAGGCTTAATTAATACTAGAAAAAAAAGATAATTTTACTAGATAATTGAATGAAAGATAAATTTTATTAATTATAATAGAAAATTTTATAATAATAATAATAATATATTCTACGATCAAATTAGTTTAATTAAATTGACAAAGCAGGATGACTAATTGAATCCCACTATAGTAGACTTTTCATTGATGTTTCTACCGACATTGCTGATTTCATTTTCGCTTGCACACACTTCTTTCTTATTTGCATGATACCATTTCACAATTCATAATTATGTTTTTTTTTTCATTTATTATCACTTGTCTAGTTAATATGGTTAATTAAAATTTTATAAAAAAATCACTGTTGTATATTTGAGATAAATTAATCGTATATCCTTGAGATAAGTTAAACGTTAATTTAAAGATTTAACTCATGTTCATTTGTTAATTGTTATTGAAATTTTTTTTATTTATTTATTTATTTTTTTCGTTTCATTCTCAAGACACAACCGTTAATTAGCAGGGAAAAAAACTCCAAATGGTAAGCTAAAGACTGTTTTATTTTCCGTCTTTCTTTTATTTCTTCCAACATTGTAAATATTTAAATTCTTCGTTAAAAAACGAAAATTGACTTGTCAAATTTAATTACTTTTATATATATTTTATTTAATTTTTTAATTATTTTTTTTATAAATTTTGACCTATGTGGTCTATACAAGTTTTTTTGTCAAATAATAATGAATAATATATTACTTTTAAATATATAATTATCCAGTCTGTTTTTGAACTGGTTGATCGAGCTTGCTGAGACAACCGACATTGGTAGCGCATTCCATTTATTTACTCTGTTTGATAGAAAGGTTTGTCTTGCTTCATATTTTGTTAGCAAATGCGATGCTTTGCTCCCCTAACTCCTCCACTCGGACCTTAATTATTTACTGAAATCATTTGCTTTTATAACACAGCTATCGATTTGATCATTCCATTTAAGTTTGTTGTTCATTATTACACCAAGATCGCGCTCAGTAGTAGTTTCAGCTAATTCAACTCTGATGTAATTCGAATTTACCATTGAAAATTTTTTCCTACCAAACTTAGTGTTGCCAATATGCATTACTTTACACTTGGACTCATAGAATTCCATTCTCCAATGCCTCGACCACTCAACCATCTTGTCAATGTCTTCTTGAATTAGCATCTGATCACTTGTATTTCTAACGTCGCTAGTCAATTCGCTGTCATCCGCAAACAACTTGCAAAAGTAATTTACTAGCTCTGGTAAATCATTTATGAAGATCAGGAATAGTAACGAACTAAGTACTGAACTTCGTGATAATCAACCCTTTTAGCCCATCATTGCTTGTTTACAACTTCATTTGTATTTGTTTTGAATTTTTCTTCCAGATATACAAAAAAACTGTTGTTCGAACCAAGTTTGAAGCATCTGCTACTTGACATTTTTTTTACTGTTTTTGATAATACCAAAAACTGTCGGTCGAGCTTTGGTTTTGCATAGGATACCCTGATCAATGTTTTGAGCTAGCTTATATGTCTTTATTTCTTCTCGAATTAAGTTGTCAGATTTACCAGCTTTACATATAAATTTATTTGTCAAGTGACATGAACGATTCATGACTGGTTCAAGATTTGCTAACTTATAAATTTCCAAAGAAGCTGTCTTATGGGACACCTGATTCGATTATTTTTTTTGAAGATGTGAAATTTTCTTTTTTTATCCCAAAGCTTCTTTCCTTCCATTTTCCAAGGTAGTTTGGAATCTTAAGCTGATCTAATTTGTATAACTGATCTGATCTAATATATTAGTTTAGTAAATAGTTTAGAAGCTTAAATAGGGAAAACTTGAGTAAAAGAAAGCAAACTAATTTAATAACTGATATTCTTTAATTTTTAATGTTTATTTATAAATTTTTATTAATAACTTTTAAAAATTTAAATTTAATCTACTACAGTGGGACTAAATTCGTTATCCTGCTTTGTCAATTTAGTCAAACTAAGTTGATCGTAGAATATTACTATTATTAAAATTAATATTAATTTTTAATTCTTGTTAACAATGTACTCAACGAATTTTATATTCATTTTTTGTAAAATATCATCTATGATAAGCAATAAGTTTAAGGTGTCCACATTTAAACCAAATTATGCACCTAGGAAAAGACCCAAAAACAAAATATTTAATGTAAGATTATGAATTCGCAAATCAATATACCACACACCAAACCAGAACACACGAGAAAAAATTCAAAACTTAGCCGCAAGCGACTTTAAAAATTTGAATATGAAAAGAGCAGTGAATTACTGGACCATGCATCCTGGCAACTCGAAAATAATTAGCACAAATGTTTAAGTTCAAAACTTTTACAGAAAAAATTGACAAAAAAATTGACAAAAAAATTGAAAAAATGGACAATGATTCTGAATCAACTAAGGAAGAAAAATTTTGTTTACCGGCTTGATCCATGTAAATTCTTTGACTCAAAAGTAAAAAAGAAAAATTGAACAATTAAAACTTAAAAAAAATTTTTGTTTTTTTTTTCATTAATTTTAAATTTATTAATTAATCATAAAAAATAAAAAAATAGAGAATGTTAAATTAAAATAAAAATTCATGAAACAATGCAAAATTTTCTTTTATCACTAATGGGGCTATCAAGCTCTTTCAATTGCTTTACAAAGCTCTGATTAGGTGCAATAATAGGTCTACACTTTTTAACATGATTATAAGCTTCTTCATATGACTTAAAAATTCTTTTTTTAAGTAGGTAAGCAATAACAAAACTAGCTGATCGAGATATTCCAGCATTGCAATGAACTAGAACTGAATTTTTTTTGTACTTGAGAGCATTCTCAATAAACTCAAAAGTCTCATCAAAATATTTTTGAATGTTTTGTCGTTCACTGTCGACAATATTTATTTTGAGATAAGAAATTTCCGCTTCAAATTTGTTTGGTATATTTATTGTCAAATTTAAAATATGAGTAATTTTGTACTCGGCTAACATCTCTTTATTTCGGGCCATCAAGTCGTCACCTAAATATAAGCCTGGTATTATCTTATTCATTTTAAACAATTCCAAATTTTCTTTCATTAATCTTTCAAAATAAATATTTCCTTCATTCGATTGATTTATTATGTTTATTTTATTTATTTCATCTTCTGTTGTCATATTTAGTTCAACTTAGCCAATTTAAAAATCAAATCTAAAAGTTAAATTAGTTTTATAAATAATTGAGAACTTGAGTCTGACATAATAGATTAATTATGAACATCTATTTATTATGATTTTTAATTAATTTTGTTAAATTTGGTCTATCTAAGTCTAAAAAATAGAAATAACTTTAAATATGAATAACTGGTTAATGAAAAGTTACAGTGTTTTTTTTTCTGAATCTACTTTTTCTTAAAATGTCAAGTATAGCAATTTTTCCACTTGTACTAATCAATTTTTGATTAACATAGATGATGGGTTTTAGTAAAAGATGAAAGTATTTTTTAGGACTCAAACTACAAGCCTCTAAAGTATCAAGAATACTGAATAATTTTTAAATAAAAAATTTTGAATTTATTCTATTGCTGCTTATTCATTTATTAAAAACCTCAGTTGCAACTTATTCTTTGTAATATTGAGTGTCGTCAAAACTATACACGTTTAAAGAATCATCTACTCAAAAATTTTTTGTTCGGAGCGAAATTTCAGCACTTTTTTTTTATTTAGTCTGGAAATATTTGATTTAGAAAATTTAAAATACTTTTTAATTGAGAATCGTTTGTTTAAAGACAAGAAAATGTTGATTAATTACAAAAACGATTAAATATTTTTTAATTTTTTTTTCTTAACAGAATAAAATTCTTATTCAATTTAATGATATTTCTTCAAAAATAAATGATAAATAATTAAACGTTTATGATTAAACAAACAAATTAAATTAATGCAAATTATTGCTTTTTTATAACTTTTTTTAATTTATCAATAAAAATTTCAATAATAATTAGCTTATCTTAAAAATATAAACGGTTATGCTTTGAAGCCTCTAAAATTTCTAACCCTTCTTCAACTTAATTTTGATTAGTAGAATTTCGTCATGTTAGAAAAGAGTCATTGAGTGAGAAAGACGATGATTATCAGAATAAGAAAGAAAGTATATATTGAACGAGGAACAAGTTCGATCCCTCATAGCTCTTCTATTCTTGCCATCGTTCTTCTAGCTGTATGATGTCTATGTCATTTTTCATGTATAAAAGCTTGTACCTAACAGAGAAAACGTTTTGAAAAAAAAGATCTGGGAAAAGCTTCATTTTAAAATAAAGATTTAAAGCTGAACAGTAGTAAAAAACTGATTAAGTGAATTAACGTGATATAAAATTTATTATTGTTTAAAATATTCTAGCAATTCAAAAATTCTAGCATTTTTATATGTGTACATCTGGGAATTTAATTTTTAAATCGATTTTTTAAAAAATTTTTTAGTTTTTAGAAAAAAATAAATAGATAAAAATTTGAAGGCGATAAAGAGACAAGTCTTTATATTAAATAAAATTTTTATTTTCTTTTTTTTATGGAAATCAGATCAATTAATTAATTAAAATCTCATTGACGTCTTATTTTATGTTTTTTTTACATAACAAAAAAAAATTTATATTATTAAGTTTTAATTTATCAAAAAAAAAAGAATTTTTATTTTAACTTGAAAATATCCTTTTTAATTTTCTATTAAACAAATTTTCAAAAATTAAAAGTTAAAAATTTTAATGAATAATAATTAAAATAATTTTTTAAAATCAAAATTATTGAATTTATTTAATTAAAAGTAATAATTTATTTGTAAATTTATCAAAATTTCGTTTTCTTGGTTTTCCAATTTAATTTTTTCTTAAATAGTTTTAATCATATTTTGAATCTAATTCAACAATAATAGTTCTAAGACTTACAAATGAAATTTTTTAAGTAAAAATAACATTTAATTTATTTTAAATTCAAAATGGTGGGCTAATTTTTTTTAAAATGAAATGAAACAAACACTAGCTAATATTTTTATTTATAAATTAATTTAAAAATTATAATTATTGGACTCAGTATAAATAAATGAATTTAATATAAGCTTGGATTCAAAACAATTAAAATGAATTGATATAATGAATAGAATTTGAGTTCTGGAATGGCCTAGAATGTGCCTAGTTTTTAAATTTAAATACTGAAAGATTCTATAAAATCCATGTTTAATTAACCAACTGTTTAGAAAAAAAATTTCAAATAGAAAAAAAACTCGAGAAAAATTCACCTTTAAAGGCTCAGAACGGACGTTAGTAGAAAACAAATCAAAATTTAAAAAAAAAATATTATCATAGACTAATTGATAGACTTTTTATTTTCTTTCCAATTCCATATTTGACCACTTTTATTTAAGTCACAATTAGCCATGATTAATTGTTTAGCATCAGATAATTCTACACATAAATTGGACAATTTATGCAACAATTGTTTTTCCTTGATACAAAAAATAAATTTTTGAAATTTGCAAAAAATTTACCAAGTCTTACTTTTGTATAAATCCACTCTTGATTTCCTTTTTCGCCATGACATGGATATGTAATAATTTTATCAGGCTGATTTATATCTCTTTGACCACCAGGATAGTCGAGACAAATATCATCTCGTCTAATTTCGTTTTCTTTTGAATAGTACCACATCTAATCAATAAATGTTAGAGAAAAACATTTTTTTTTTAAATTAAAAATTAAAACGATCAAAAAAGGCCCATAAACCATAAAAAAATTAAAATCATAAGTGTTAGTACATTTGAGTTAGATTTTGTTAGTAGATTTTTGTTAGTTAAATGACTAAATTAAAATACCTGTTTATTAAAATTCAATCTATAAGCTTGGTGAACGTTACAGCTACCGGGTTTAAGTGGAATTTTTTTTAACATTTTAGCTTTTCGTCTTACGTTCTCAGATTGAAGACAAATAACATTTTTTGTTTTTTTGTCAAATGGTGTGTTAATAAAAATCTAGAAAATATGTTAAAATGTGAAAAAGAGCGTTTTTGTTTTTAAATTCAGGATAAAGTCAGCCTTTTTTAATTATTTCAATTTTTCCTAAATTATCTATCTTGCCTGGTTACCACCTTGGTTATGGCAATTAATTGCCTTAACCGGTTTTTCTAGGTTTCGCCTAGATGCTAGCGCATCAAAACAGTAGTTATTACTACTAATCTAAAAAAAATTTAAGTTTAAATAAACAATAAAAGATTTATTAGGGTTAAGAAGACAAAAGATTTGACTACTTACCGCACCGGCATAAAGCGATTTAGACGGAATCCACAATTCTGGATATATGTTTTCAATAAACCATTTAAATGACTTACAATTAAGATTTTCTCTTAATTTTTTTCTCTCAGTCACATCACCATAGTTTCCCTGAGAAGAAAAAAATATTTTTTTGAAAATAAGGAAAAAAAGAATTTGCGAAAAAATATACTAGTCTGTAATTAAGCCTCTGGTAATAAATGTCCTTATAATCGTCCATCCAAACCTCGGCTACTCGTATAGAATTTTTTCTTACAACATCAACACCAGGCAACCATTTGTATGGCGATCGTTCTCTAAAGATGTGTCCCACATGACTGCAAGGAACTGTCAACAAACTGCCGCCACACATCCAAATTCTGAACGAAATTTCCAAGTTTTCTCCTCCCCAAATGTCCATTTGAGCATCGTAGCTTCCTAGTCGTTCGAAATAATTTTTGCTCATGGCAAACAAGCCTCCAGCCATGGTGGGCGAAGGCACCGGATCATGGTCTGACTTGCGCTGTTTGTAAAGTCGCTCAGGTAAACCGTGCCAAGTGAACTGCATGTTCCAGTCAAACCCACCAACACTAACTCGACTTGATATCGAGTATTTGTACTCGAAAGTTTGTTTGTCAATTACGTCAATGATTGGTGTGACGACATTTGTTTCGTCTTTTTTTATTTCGTTCAAGAGAGGTTCCAGCCATCCGATTGTGGCTTCGATATGAGAATCTAAAAATACCAATACTTCGCCCTTGGCTTCACGTGCTCCATGCAAACGGGCTCTAATCAAGCCTTCTCTTTTTGTATTCCTCACCACTCTTACTTTACCATGATAATTCTCTTTCAAATAAAGATCTAATGCTTCTCCCAGATAGTCTAATTTGTTGATAAAATAATAAAAAAAAAATTTTTATTTTTTTTTTTTTACCAAAATCTGAAAAATCATCAACTAACAAAATTTCTTTTAACATATGAGGTGGTGATCTATTTACTATTGAATTGACGCCTCGTATTAGCACACCCCAGGCTATTAGAAATTGAATTAAATTTTTTTTTTAATTTGTAATAAAATTGTTACCCTCATTGTGAAAACACATGATGACCGAAGCACTTGGCAAGTCTTGTGGAATTGGCTCATTTTTACAACTTGAATTTAATTAATTTAGATTATTTTAATTAAAAAAAGCTCTTTAATAATTCTCAAGAACTAAGTGGCAATTTATTTTTATTGTTAAAATTAAATTGAATTTAATTGCCAATTATTTTATATATCTTTTTGTATGATTGTTTATTGAAAATGCTTTCGAACCTCAATCAATAATTACTGATATAATTTATGAAATAAACTAAAAAGACCAGCCTATTCTATCTCAATTTTATATTATTTTTTTTTTCAATTTAAATAATCTTTCTTTAATTTAAAAGATAAATTAAGAATTTAAATTTACCCCTCTAGACGGATATCCGGTAGAGATCTATTAAAAAGTATTAAATTACTGGCATAGTTATTGAAAGCGTATTTGTTCCATCCTTCATCATATTTTTCCTTCTCGACAGAAGACAAGGTTTTTTCATCAATGCTCATTCCTTTGGCATTGGCGCCATTATCCTTGATTAAATGATATTTTTTGCTATTATCATATTTTTCAATTATCTTTCGCAGCTCTTCATACTTTTCTGCTTTAATGTTTACGATCAAAACCGGATTTTCGACTTGTCTTTTATTTTCTTCTCTGGGTTCCACGTCCCTCTTGACGTCTTTGTTCTCCACGTGATAATCGTTGCCAAATTCATGGTGAAAATTTTTCTCTTTGTGCTCTGGGTGACCTTGGCTCGAGCTCGATGCATAAAATATATAAATAAATAGACCTAAAACACATAGCTTTAACAAATTTCTTCGCCGCACAAAAAAATAGCGATTAAACATCATTTTGGAAGTTTGAAAAATTTATTTGAGATTTGACTACCTGATCTATTTTAGTTTGAAAAAAATGTGTCTTAAAATACAGCTAAAAGCATTTCTATTAATCGGTTGAAAAAAAATTTGAATTTGAAAATTAAAACAACTGTTTAAAAATATTTATTTTTGCTAATCTGAAAAAAAAAATTAAATTGAATTTTAGATAAAAAAATGAAATACGTGTAACTAAGTGAATTTGAAATGAACAAAAAAACTCGTTGTATTTTGTTTTCCATTAGTTACTCACCCAATTTTAGATATGATAATTAAATTTTTTTAGAAATTAATAATATTTTTAAGTCAGTTTTCTGCCAACAAGACAAAACCAATCATGCTTCGGTAGTTTTCTTTTAACTTAAAAGAAATGAACAAACGTTGAATTGATATTTTTGCTTGAGAATTTTTTTTTAATCTCATTTGACTTAATTCAATTTAAAATCTTGTAAATGGAAAAATTTTTCTTTTAAGAACCTCTTTAAACCTAATAAAAAGTAAATTAAATGCATTTATTTTGCTCAGCTAAAAACAACCACACGAATCGCTTACATAAATTATAAATTCTATAATTTCTAAAGCCTTGGGAAAAAAAACAATCTTATTTTGATTTAAATAGTGAGATTTTTTCTACAACTAGTTAATAATAATGATACTACACTTGTCTTCATTTTTTTTCAGTTATAAACTTGAAAATTTCAAATTTGATTGAAACATCCCATGAGAGAAAGACTAGATTCCGAAACATAGTCAATATGTGCATACATTAAAATAAGAATTATGAAAAAAAAAACTGATTTATTTTATTAAACTTGTCTTTAGTTAGAATATTTCAAAAGCTCAAATTTAAATACTACATTTGATAGAATAATTTTCTTAGCCCAAGGCTACACAGACTTGATATTAATTGACCTTTGTCACGTTCATAGAAAACAAATTTTGATACTTGAAGTTCTTTAAAATTAATTTGTTTGGTTAGAGATAAAAAGAACCTAATTAAAATATATACTAAGTTAAAACTTTAAGTATATATAGACCTAATGTAGCATAAAAAATTGATTTGAAGAAATAAGCCTGGGCTTGACTAAAATCGATATTTTTTTAAATAATATTTGACGTAGGTTCTTAAATTTGTTGAGTTTACTTAAGTTTTTTTCTTCACTTTCAACTACTGAGGTAAATATTGGGATTTTTTTTTCTTAAGATTAATTTCAAATCCTTTCTTAAATAGAAAATCACCTCAAAATCCTATTTTATTTAGATTAACAATTAACTTTGAAATTTTAAATTATAATTTTTTTTATGAACAAAAAATAAAAATACAATGAAAAATATGTCTAAAATAAATGATGAATAAAAAATTAAATATTTCTTATGTAATAAATTATATTTGTAAAAAAATTCAAGTTTTGCTAATTTTAAATTGGTTGGGTTGGTAACCAGTTTAAAAAGAGTTGTCTTCTCCTATTGATTTTTGATTTATTTTTAAAAAAATAATTTTCTATTAAAAAAAAAATGAAAAAGTTTAGGCGTCTGATTTTGACAAAATTTATCAAGCTTTTTGTCCTTTGATAGAAAATAATTTGTTTTTTTCGTGATCAAGTGAAAGCTATGAATATTAGTATTTTTCACGATTTAGATAAATATTGTGATTAATTTTTAATTTAGAATAAAAGACCAAAGTGTTCTATTTTTGTATGTATATAGATGGGCTGAAATGACAAATATTAGTAAACGCAGTTTGTACATAAAAAAATTTAATCTGCGGTGAATGAGAAATTGCATTTAATAGAAATTAAAAAACTTATTCTGAGGTTTGTTTTACGCTAACACTTTAAAGTAAATTGTATTTTTTGTCGACTCGAAGACTAAATTATTTTAGAATGCTTTTTATTTTAAGAAAAAAAAAAGAGACAAATTAATGAAGCATCATCAGACAAAGAATTTTGAAGATCTTTTTATTTTAAATGCTTGATTTGGCAAGTATGAAAATATTTTTAACAAACGAAAATTTATGTGATCGAAAAGCTATTTCGAATATCTTCTTCCATTAATATTAAAGTTTAATAAATATTTGATTTATGAGCTTTTATGCTATTGAATTGTTTTAGATAATTTGGAAGAAAATTATAAAAAAAAATTAAAATAAAAATTGTCAATCAAACACTTTTCTAATTAAAATATTAATATTAGATTTTATGATAAGAAAATTATTTGAATATGTTTAAAAAACAGCCTATTTGTTTAGCTGTCATATAGAACAAAATTACTTAAGTTTTTAAATATAATTAGTAATTTTTGATTGAAACCCATTAATAAAATAGAGGTTTTATGAAAACTTGGATAGATCTAATTTGATAAAATAATTTCCTTGTACGGTCTCAATTTGGATTTGAATTTTGGTCTCATTAAAAACGATGGATTAGAAAATCCGAATAAGTTAATATAATTTAAATTATTTTACAATCCAAAATTTTTATTTTCATATTTTCAAGATTAGAGAAAATTTCCTAACAAAGTGCACAACAATTTAACTATTAGGGTGAATCATATGATTTTATTTATTTTCAACTTTAAAACCTTTAATTCTTTTTGTTATTATTTTGGATTCCATTACAACATTTTTACAATATAAAATTGCTTGTTTTTATTTAGTTGTATTATCTTCACATTAATATATTTCTCTGATTTTAAAACTTTTTGAAAAATGAAATTGAAAATTCTGAAATTTGGTTCTATTATTGCAAAATGAAAAGACCTGAAAGCATGGGTTTAGTACAGAACTTGTGTAATATGCCTAGAGATTGTGGGTAAAATTATTTATTTATAATAAAAATAATTTTTAAAATGATTAGTCTACTAAATTTTAGTCTGGTGATATCAGCATTCAAATGAAGAAAGGGTCTAGAATAACAATGAGCTTCAATCAATACGTTCGGGGCGCGCAAAACCTTAAAATGACGCATTGAAATTTGTAAAAATCTACATTTATCTACACAATTATTGATCTAATTGTGGAGAGAAATGGATTAAAGGAGGATGCTTTGATAATATTATGCGTTTGGTGGAATATTCAAGGGGTAATTCAATTTCAACTTGTTCCGCATGGGCGTCCTTTAAATTAGATATTCCAAATAGATAGAATCAATGTATTTCTATTGTCCAGCTTTTGATCCAGACTTAAGTCTTTTTCCGCTCAATGGCTTACTTTCTTAAAAGACAACAAATTGAAGATGGATGCCGAGAGTCATCTAGTGTTGGGTACTGACCGCAGAGGTTAAAAGTTTTTTTTCTAAATTTCATTATTTAATCTTATTTTCAATTCTTTTATCTATCAAATTTGCAAATTTAAAATTTTTTTAAATCATATTTTTTTTACACGACCAAAACCATTTTAGGCGGTCCCATGGCCACCGCCATTAATCTTTCTCTAAAAGCCCTGATTGAAGAGAGGAATCGAATTGCTTATTTATGAATGACTTAAAACAAATAATGATATGTCTCTGAAGATTGGATATTTTAAGCTTTTTTTTTAATCAATAAATTAAAAAGTATAAAATTTTATGATTAACTCTAATATTTTCTATTTCTTGAAAACGAATTGCGCTTTAAAAGTTTCTAATTTATACATTAAACTTTAATTTTACATACTTAACACTAGAAGCACCAAACGAGTCATTTTGACTCGTTTGAAAAATTTTTAAATCCTCATATCTTTTGAATGGATTTTTCAAATAAATATATCTTTTTTGAATTATGTAGATTTTAAAATTTT
>PJRA01000216.1:885123-897531 GCA_016987375.1 Brachionus koreanus
TAACATCAACCAAATGTTGGTCCATGGGGGCATTTTGATCAAAGATTGATTTTCAGATAAGCTGTTCATTGCGTTCAACATTTCAATGGTGACCAAAACGCTGAGAGCCATTGTCATTGGATGAGGATCATCAAATACATCACAGTCAATATCAGCCCATTCTTTGCCACCACCAGCACATTGGAAGTGATGAGTCTTAATTTAGAAATGTATTAGAAATTTTTAATTTAAAAAATATAATCAATTCATTCTCAACTCAGGCTAGAATCATGCTTATTATATTTCAGTCATTCGTTAGGTAAGTATTTTTTGCCTTATGCGCTTACAGCCGAAACTGATTGAGGATTTGAACCCTCTACCGCAGGACCATGAGAAAAAGTAATAATTTCTCATAGAAGTGTTGATATTAAGGGACGGAAATTATGAAAAATGCACTCAAAAAAAAAAAAGTCACTCTTAGCCTACCAATTGATGCCAAGTGAGAAGTGGTCCGTCATGATAAGAGACGTACCACCAGGCAGAAGCGCCAACAGTGGCAGCTCCGACATATACTTAAAAAAAAATAAAATATTTTCTGTTCAAAAAATAATACTAACCAAATGCCAGTAAGTCAAATGTGGTCCATTGCTGGCTTTCATAAACCACCAACAAGACGAACCGACAGTCGCTGCGCCAACATAAGCTATAAACAATAAAATTTTTATCCTATTCTATTCAAACATCATTTGACTCAATGTATTTGATCGAAGAGTAAAAAAAATTAAAATTGGTAATCGGACAAAAAAATGTCGTTACCAAATGTAAAAAGTGTGCTACTTACCACCAATGGCCATGTATCTAAAGAACAACCATGGAGTGATGAGAGACTCTTTTGGCGATCGTGGTTTCTTTTCCATGATGTCCAAGTCAGGTGGGTTAAAGCCCAAAGCAGTAGCTGGAAGACCGTCTGTTACCAAATTGACCCATAATAACTGTACCGGGATTAATGACTCGGGTAAACCAAGAGCAGCTGTCAAAAAAATGCACACCACTTCACCAATATTCGACGAGATCAGGTAACGAATAAACTGTTTCATGTTATTGTAAATGGCACGGCCTTCTTCCACAGCGGCTACAATTGACGAAAAGTTGTCATCAGCTAGGACCATTTCACTGGCCGATTTGGCCACAGCAGTTCCACTTCCCATTGCAATGCCAATTTCGGATTTTTTCAATGCCGGAGCATCGTTAACACCATCACCAGTCATGGCAGTTATTTCACCATGTGATTGCAAATATTCGACAATTTTGGACTTGTGCGACGGTTCGACACGAGCAAACATTTTGGCCGAGCGACACGCTTCGCTTTGATCGTTCACAGACAAATCGTCAAACTCACGACCACTAAATGCTTTGCCTCTTGAATTTTCATCTTCGCTAAATATGCCAATTCGTCTGCAAATGGCTTCGGCAGTGTTTTTATTATCACCAGTGATCATAATGACACGAATACCGGCTTGTTTGCATCTATTTATAGCGTCCTTGACCTCAGTTCTTGGTGGATCCAACATTCCAACTACTCCAACAAATGTGATATTTTGTTCATAATTGATAAACTTGCGAGCGTCTTCCAAATCGAACGTGTCTCTGCTCGGCGGCACGTCAATGCATCCAAGAGCCAAACATCTAAGCGTGTCTTTGCCAGTGCCGTATTGATGCACCAAAGTCAACATTTCTTTTCTCAATGAATCAGTCAATGGTATGGTCTGTGTGCCTACGCGTACATGTGTGCATCTTTCGATAACACTCTCCGATGCTCCTTTAACATACATTCTCGGTTGGCCTTTTGGCTGAGCGGGCACCACATAAACACTCATCGATTTTCTATCACGAGAAAATTCAAGAGTAAATTCTTTTTTAAATTTTTGTCTAATAACATTATTGCAGCACATAGCTTTTTCTTGAGCAGACAAACCACTCTTGTTTGTGTTGTAGACGTTCATTTTTTCGGCCAGTACGGTCAAAGCTGTTTCGGTAGCTTCGCCGACTTTTTCATAGCATCTCTTGCTTTCGTTGTAGTCAAGCGACGAATCATTGCACACAGCAGCAATAGTGGCCAATTCAACAAGGCCCTCTTTGGTCGAACAGTCAACTTGTTTGTCATTTTGGAGAACAGTGCCGACTGGCTCGTAAGTAGAGCCGGTTATTTCGTACTGTTCGATGCGGGGATCGGTGCTCTTGCCGTCAAAGATAAACATGCGACATACAGACATTTGGTTGGTGGTCAGAGTTCCGGTTTTGTCCGAGCAAATTACAGACGTGCATCCAAGAGTTTCTACTGAGGGCAGTGAGCGTACAATGGCGTTCTTTTTGGCCATGCGTCTGGTGCCCAGGGCCAAGCAGGTGGTGATGACAGCAGGCAAGCCTTCGGGTATGGCAGCAACGGCCAAAGCGACTGCTATTTTGAAGTAGTAGATGGCGCCGCGAAGCCACGAGCCGCCATGAACCGGGTCGTTAAAGTGACCAATGTTGATGGCCCACACAGCAATGCAAATAACAGTGATCACTTTGGACAATTGTTCGCCGAACTCGTCCAATTTTTGCTGCAAAGGAGTTTTTTCTTCCTCGGTCTCGCTCATTTCTGTTCGAATCTTGCCAATTTCGGTCTGTAGACCAGTTCCGATGACGACACCGCGACACTTGCCCGCAGCAATATTGGTGCCTGAGAACAAAATGTTTTTTTTGTCTTGATTAACTGCTCTGTCATCGGGTATGGCATCGTTGTGTTTTATAACCGAAACCGACTCACCGGTCAACAGGGCCTGATCAATACGCAGAGTTGTCGAGTAAATGCTGGTTATTCTAATGTCGGCAGGAACTTTGTCGCCCACGGCCACTTCGACTATGTCGCCGGGAACGAGCTCTCTAGCCTTGATGCGCTGAGCAAGACCTGGCTTGTTCTGGCGGTACACTTTGGCTATCTCCGGCTCGTACTCCTTGAGAGCTTCGATGGCGCTCTCGGCGTTTCGCTCTTGCCAAACTCCAACGGCTGCGTTACAAATCAAAATCATCAGAATGACAAGTGGCTCGACAAAAGCGCCAATTGCGCTTTCGTGCTCCTCATGTTCCTCGAATATGGCCAGCACCTTTAGGAGAAGAAAAATTTATTTTTAAGCTAAATCTAGCTTACTTAAGCACATACAAATGAGATCATGGCGGCGCCCAGCAAAATTTTAACTAACAAGTCATCGAATTGCTCCAAAATTAATTTCCACAATGGTTTACCTATGTTAATAGAAAAAAAAAAATTTTAATAAAAATAAAAATTAAAAAAAAAAAAAAAATTTTTTACCTTCTTCGGCTGGTAGTTCATTGGGTCCGTATTTTTCTTGGGCTCTTTTGACCTGATCGTCCGAGTAGCCCTTGTCTTCTTCCAAATCAAAGTACTTAAGAACTTCTTCTTTTGACTTAGTCCAAGCTAAATCCATTTTTGTCTAATTGAGAATTTAAAAAAAAATAGAGAGAGAGAGAGAGAGAGAAGAAAAACGCTCGATTCTATACACACACACAGACCGAGTCGAAATTTAAACTTTCAAATTTGCGTTCGTGTACAAAAAACTTGTGATATAACTTGCACAAATTTAAAATGATGAATAGAATTTTTTCTTTTCTATTCTAAATTAAAAACAACAACAAAAACAACAAGCTTTTTTTCTATATTCTCAAAATGTTTGTGTGGATTGACACTGTTTTGCTTTGTCGTCAAATAGTCCAAGTCTCTCAATATCTAACAAAAAAAATATATTCAAATATTAAAAAAAAAAAGCTTAAATTGTAAATTTTATAGATAAAGAGTAATTTTTTTTAAAGAGGAAAACAAAGCGTTGTTAATTTTCATCGAAAGCGTTGTTTAAAATAATTATCGCTTCAAATATCACTAAAGAATAGTACTGCAGCAGTCTTGGAATATATATTCTTTTTGTTTTGTTTTCTAAGCGCATAATCCAAGATTTATAGCAACTTTTTAGATGATAAACTCTCGTGCTACTATTTATCTGATCCAATTATCTAGCAAAGAGTATGGTTTGGCAAAAGTTCTATTATGATAATAGAGCAAGCACGCTTCTACATTCATCTCTCAATCGAATCAATAGTTCGATTGAAAAAGGGTTAGCTGAATAAGATTATAATAATTTAGACTCATCGGTCCTAAGCGAGTGCCTTTTTAAGCAAACGCGGTCTTATTGTGTCACTTTGTTATTGGCTGAGCCGAGGCCTACTACATGAAAAAGAATATTTTGCATAGTTTTTGAAAAAAAGAAAATTATTTTAAATTTTGATTTTTATATAGCAAAAAAAAATAAAATAAAACTTAAAATTATTTTACAAAGTGTTTCGATTTAGTCTTCTCTCGAAGACTTGGTTACGTATTTTTAAGGCTTCTGTAAATATGTAAATAATTTTCTTGCCAATGATTGGGTCGAGTCTGTATGCATGCAATCTATTCTATTATCTAATACATTGGCAAATTGCATCATCAGCTAATATATCTGTATTTAATCAATCAATAGCATTATTCAAATGCAAATAACAACTATTCCTAAAAAAGTTAAAATAATAATCGGCTTTGGCTTAAGCCTATAGATAAAATTTCTTAATTGATTTGGAATACAAGCAAAACTTTCTGAAACGAATTAGAATTTTGAGCTAAATAATTTAATCTCATCCTAAAGGTTTTTTCGCTTCTGTCTAGCTCAGACAGACTCTTCATTTTGCCAGCACACTTAGCTCATCTATTTGTTTGTTTTTATTTTAAATAAAAGCGATTTTTGAACTTGTTTCGACAAGCCAACATGAAACCTCTATGATGATGGTACAAATGAGCGTTATTGTATTCATTTATGCTCAATAAATTAACTTTAATTCACTTTGCTGGCACTCTTAGAATTCCTTTTAAAATTTAAATGAATTTTCTCATAGTTTTTCATTCTCTTATTTCAATTGTTAACACGTTTTATTTTAAGTTGCCTGTTTGCTGGAACATTTGTTCAAAATTATGAGCTAATTGTCTAATCGAACTGGTAAACAACAAGCTTGCCTGCTTACATGCATTTCTACTTATTATTATCTTTAAATATTAAAAGTTCTAGATAAATTAGTGAGTTATGGAGAAAAAAATATATTTGATAAAATAAATGAAATTCCTGACTTCAACAAAATATTTACCCATCCTTATTTGTAAATTTTTTTAGTTATTTTAGGCTAAATGTTGGGCTTTTTAGAATAAAGAATATCTAATCGTGTTTATAGCCGATCAATGCACCAATAGACCAAAAATTCTAGCTTCTAGCTTGGCGTGTTTGCTATCAATTTCGGAAAAAATAATAAAAAGAAAATCTATTGTTTCCTAAATGATGCGTGTTATGCATTTAATATCTATGGTTTCAATCAACTGATAAAAATTTTTCTATTCGAAGAAATTAAGAAGTATTGAAATGATTAGAACCTAAGTTTTTCTTTTCTTGATTTATTCAAAATCTGTTTTATTTTCTCTCATTTTTTTTTCGAACATTAACTGTTCGGTCTTAAAATCTTATTATTAAATTAACACCAAAAAAAAAATTTTAATTAAATTTAGATTTAACTTTTTAAAATTCAATTTTTTCAAGCTAAATCGAGAATATTCTTAATTTAATTTGTAAAAAATATAAGGTCTTAATGGCAAAAATAATTCCAAATTTATAACAATTATTCAAATAAATTAGCTCAATTGTTATCCATTTATTTTATTAATCTGTTTGCCAAATAAATAATTGTAACTTGAGTTATTTTCTGATTTCTAGAACAATTAACCTTTTAAAATTGACAGAATAAAATTCTTCTAATTTTGCTACAATTTTAATTAAACAAAACTAATCATATATTTCAATAAAAACTAACTTTAATTTTGATATTTGATAATGGTCTCAATGGGGATCGATAATGCTTTGGGAATTTTTGCCTAAAAATCATCAAGGTAAATTGAAAATTAGCATAGAAGCATGAGTTAACGACTCCATGGAAATAGCAAGCAGCAATTTAGGATTTTAAAAGAGAAAACTTGAATTACAAAAAACAATTTAAAACCTAATCATTTGTTAATGTAATTAATTATTTTATTAATTGAAAAGTTATTAATTTTAAAAAAACTAAAAATTAACTATTCTTTTGGGTATTTAGGAATGGAAAATTTCCGATAATTAAAACTAGCTTGAAAATTCGAAAATATTAAGGCATAAAAATTTGATATCTTAAGCAAAAAATAATTTATTTTGTTCGTAGCTGAGCAACAACAAATAGCAAAACAACTGTGGAAATTTCCGGCCAAAAAAATCTACTTCAAACAGGGTAAAAATGAACAAAAAACTTCGAACTCAAAAATAAAGTAATTGCGTTCTAATAGATTAGCTAATCACTAAGTGAAAAACTTATAGACAGCTTGAAATTTTAAATTATTTGTTGATAGAATATTTAAATTTGCTAATAAGTTTAAGAGAGAGAATAAAAGTTCGTATATAAAATTAAATTGAATTTTAATCGATAATTATATAGGGATAAAAAAAAGTACTTCGAGCGAGGATCGAACTCGCGACCTTCTGCGTGTAAAGCAGATGTGATAACCACTACACCATCGAAGCCTCGATAACTCAAATAGATAAATCGAACACTTAGAACAAATTAAATGAGAAAATTCTTATAAACAACAAGAAATTTATATTACTTGTACTAGGTAAATAATTGCTTAATATCAGAAGGATAAATATGATGTTTGATAGTAATTAGAATTATATTGATTTAAATCCTATTTCTATTCAAGAAGATTTATTTTCTAAGCGTCTCCCAAAAAGCCTTATTGCAAACACATCAGCTTTTTCCTTTTGATACCAAAGATCATTATGCTAAAAGATGATATTAATCAAAATCAACTAAGATAGCTTGAAACCTATAATGGTTACATGCTAAATTCGATAGATTCTCATGCTAGATTTATAAATTATTGTATAGATTAGAGAAGTAAATACTAGAACTAGAATCAGTTACTAGAATCAAAGCGTTACCTGGCATCTTTGATTACTACATGATAATTATTTACCATTGTTTGAAAGTATAATCGTTTGGCAAGTAGAAAAAACAATCTGGAAGAAACTTACTACGGGTTTAGATGAAGCTATTCGCTAATAGCTTATGTTTATTCAATCTTTTGTTTATTCGAGAGCTTGATTGATCTGGATGCTAAATTACAAGCTAATGAGAAAATGCATACCTTTTGAGCTCTCTTTAACATCAGTTTTAATTAAATATCGAGTATTTTATTATTTTTTCTCTTCAAATATTTTATTTAAACTAATAGAAAAATGAATTCGAATGAATAGGTCAAAATGTTAATTTCATTTTAAGATTAAAATTTTTTAAAATTAAAAAAAATTTAATTTAACTTTAAATTTAATTATAAAATTTCTAGATGATTTATTTTATAGTTTATACTTGAAAATAATCATCGATTAAGCCTCTGAAAATTCCAATTTATCTGTTCTGTTCAGGCCATACACTGTGTTGAAATATTCACCCGAGTATGCTAAACGCATGTGTCGATTGAAAAACAAAAAGCTTTTAAGAAGAAAAATTGTTAATATCAATTAAACTGAATTATTTTTTGTTATTTTTTAAGCTAAAGTTTTTAAGTTGATTGAAGAAAAGTTTAGAAAGGCATCTTTTGATGCAAAGAAAATTGGTCTACTCTTTTTAATTAATAAATCTGAGCTTTTTTTCAGGATATTTAAAAAAATAACTTAAATTAACTCTTGCTCTTAAATAATAATTGTTAAATTTTAGCTTTAAAATCATTATCATTGCTCTGATAACTAAATTATATACACTATTTAATTTTATTTAGCAAAAAAAAAAATTTTAAAAAATAAATTTTTATCCCAATTATCTTTTAAGATGAAGCACTTTTTGTTTACAAGCTTCGATGGTGTAGTGGTTATCACATCTGCTTTACACGCAGAAGGTCGCGAGTTCGATCCTCGCTCGAAGTACTTTTTTGTTACTTAACAATTTGAGATTTTTCATTAAGCTTTGTAAATTTTGATTTATATTTTGATGTAAAATTCTAAAAGGACAGATAAAGCAAAAAATAAATGCCATGCCAAACTAACTGATTTTTCATAATTTAATTCTTTCAATAAAAGAATATCCTAAGTCGTTTAAATTTTTTGACAAAACATTAAATGAACTATTAGATAATTCTAAAAAGATCAAAGATTGTAACAAAAATTTAATTGTATTAATGCATATTAATGATACTGACAATTAACCATATTTATAAAATTTTTAAAATAAATCACTCAATATATTTTACTAAATAATTATGGATGCATGTTCTTAAAAATAATCCTTAGAAACCCAAATGAAGTGAAAAAAGGCTTTCACAATTTATTTGAAAAAACAGTGTTCTATTGAGCATCTATGAAGATTGGTAAAACATTGTTTTTAAGTGAAATTAGGCAAAAGATACCAATGAAGAATGCAATACAACTAGTAAAACTAAATTAGCGTATTAAGATTTAGCTGATACTTCAAAGAATAATAATGAATGTATTTAGTCAAACAATTTAATGAAAACTTATTATTCAGAGTATTGAAATATAAATTTTAAAAACAATGACTTAAAACTATTAATGACATAAAAGCTTATTGACGTCTTTTTATAATTAATCAATATGTTTTTGTCTGAAATTAGGTGCTTACTAAACAAATTAGTTCAAAAATTCCACCAACAAATATACTCAAAAAGTGTTTACTAAACTTTTGACTGGATAAATAGAAAAAATCTATTAATTATCTGAAATTTATTAAAAAAAATAAAATATTTCCTTTATTTAAAAAATCGATTAATCTGAAAAAAAATTTAATTAGAAAA
The DNA here is from genome assembly GCA_016987375.1 of Brachionus koreanus. Taxonomy (NCBI): domain Eukaryota; kingdom Metazoa; phylum Rotifera; class Eurotatoria; order Ploima; family Brachionidae; genus Brachionus; species Brachionus koreanus. Next base: position 894,065 of record PJRA01000216.1, read on the forward strand.
ATAAAAAATGATAAGTAAAAAAATATAAAATATTGTTTTGCTTCCGAAATTTGTAGCGTTATTACAGAGACTTATGTCGCAACAGCTTTTTTTGTTAGTTCGCCAAACTTTTATCGATTTTTGCAGATATGTCTGTATGGTTGTTTCTATGTATTCTTTGGCGATCAAATCGTTGTAGCAGAATTTTAATGGAGCACAGCCACTGACCCAATAGGATTTTTCATTATCAACAAAGTCCGTTCTCTAAAAATCAAATTTCTTTTAAAAAACTATTTTCTTTTAAGAATTTTATTATTCAGGTTTTGTAAATTGATCATCTTAAAATAAATCAGGGAAAAAAAATTTGTTTTCTCAAACCCTGAAAACACTTTTTTCTTGAATCTTAGGATCAAATTTTAATAACCATAAATAAAAAAAGCTTACTAATATTTATTAATAATTGGAATACTATTTGGTGATCTCAATTTTTTAAAAGTTTATGGGATAAAAAATTAAAAATTTATTTTTTTTGACTGATATTTGTTGGAGAGTCTGTTGACAGACATCAAGGTTGTCTTGATAAAATAAATTGGGTTATCTAAGTGTTTAAATAGTAAGGTCCTATACAGTTCGTTAATATCCTAAATGAATCATCAATTACTAAAACTTTTCTCTGACTAGTAAATTTTAAAATTAGTAAAATTCTAAGTCAAAAGATTGGATATTTTTATTTTAGCATTTTTGTAATTCTAAAACTTCAAGTCATATTATGTCTAAATCTAAACAAAATTCAATGCTTTTCAAAATGAAATGCCTAACTCTTTTTTTAAGAAGATTTTCTCTTCCATTAATAAATTATATTTTCATGAATATAAAATAAGCTAACAATTATGTTATTCTAAAGAATTTTAAAAAGTGAAAAACTTAAATTAAAATTTTAAAATTTTGGTAGGATCATGTCATTATTGGAAAAAAGACCTATCATCAACAATAGTAACTCGTGAAACATGTCTAGTTGAAAGTGAAAATGTGCTTAGAGTAAGAAGAGTATAAAATTGGTATAAAAAATTCAAAAATGATAACAAGCTTTCAGATGAAGAAAGGATCAGGTAAACTCTGCGTAATGCTATAAAGACTAGCCTCAAGCTTAGTACTCGCCAGTTATCAAATGACTTTTACATATCTTAATCGAAAGCTAACAAAGCTAACAGAGGTAACCGATTTTTTTCTCATGATTTGACAGATTTCGGTATTCAACAACGCATTGAAATTTGTTAGAAACTACTTTAAAAAATCCTTAAGATTAAAGGTTTTTGAGATGGATCAGTACTTAAGATGAGAAATGAATCTATTTTCGAAATTATGATAGCAGCAATCAACGGTTGGGCTCATCTTAACCAGCTCAGTCGGTTGTGAAAAGAAAACGCATTGATAATAAGGTGATGTGTTTGGTGGAACATCCAAGAGGTTTGAGCTGGTTCCAGATGAAAAAGTGTTTGCTTCACTTCAAGAAAAATATTCTTCTTCTTCTAAAAGACAGATTTGTTTCTTCAAGATTACGCTAGACCTCATATAGCAAGAATAACAATGGCTTAAAGGAATTGAGCTTTTTCCTCATCCAGCGTATAGCCCAAATCTTTCTCCCTATGATTATCATCTTTTTCACTCAAAAGCTCATTTTTTTAAATGACAACATTTTGCAAACAAAGACCAATTTGGAGAAGGGTGTCGTTAGTTTATTTTGCTGCATAAGCCGTAAATGGCGCAAGAGAGGAATCAAAATACTTGCTGATAGATGACTAGAGACTATAATGCATAATGACATGTAAATAATAGTGAAATTATTAAAAAAAAAATTAAAAATTTGATTTAGCCTTAATGAGATGCTGTTAAAAATGGAAAGTCAATTTTGATATAAATCTAAATCTGTCATTAAAGTCAGAAGTTTTTATCAGAAAAAATTTTTTTTTTCATTTTTTAAGACATGTCATAAAAGTTGAATTTTGTTTTTTTTACTGATATGTCATTATTTCACTTAGTAACATGTCATTAAATTTGAATAATTACGTTATTTTTCTTTAGTGATTAATTAAAAATAGTTTTAATAAAAGCAAAATTTTTGACTTCACCAAAATAATTAACGTTTTCTAATTTTTTTTTCTATCACCTAAAATAAAGTTTATTTATTTACAATTCGATATAAAAATCTGGTCTGCCACAGAAGATAGTAAACTTGATAAAACTCTTCTACGAGTTTTATCAAATTCAATTGAAGCGTGATTCTGGATAAAGGACAGTCTGAGAGCTCCAAAGTGTGTACAGGAGTCAGCAAAGGGTACGTTCTCTCTCTGACACCATTCCTAATACTGATTGACTATGTCTTGGAGAAAACAACTGTCAGTGCGGGGGGTAAACAATGGGGATTAAAAAACAACAAAGCTTGAAGACTTAGACTTAGCGGACGACGGAAGTGAATGCTGGGGGATGTGTGAATATGAAAAAAAAAAGTCTGGACACCCTCCACACTGAAAGCCTGCGGAGGATTCTGGGTATACACTGGCTTGAGACTTTGCCGAATGCTGACCTATACTAAGGAACAAATTCAGAGCCATTAAGTCAATGCATTAAGAACAAACGACTGCGATGGCTTGGGCATGTACTAAGAATGAAAAGGATACCAAAAAAAGCTCTTCAATGGGCGACGTAAAGAAGGAAGACCAGCAGTAACATGGTGTTCAACAATTACGAAAGAGATCATCGAAATAGGATGACATGGGAAAAAGCAAAGATAAAGGAAAAAAATCGACTAGAAATTTTCATAATTTACTTTAATTTAAAATCCTTTGATGCTTAAAGGAAATTTTTCTCAATGTCATTTATCTTAAGTTTTTCAATTATTAAAAAAAATTTTAAAAAAATATTTTTATATTCCCAACTAATTAATTGGTATTAGAAGAATAAAACAGTTTTCTACTTGGAATTAAGATAAAAATAATTTTGAATTTTCTTAATAAAAAAAAAAACCTACAACACAAGTGTGGCCATCATTGCAAGTTTGAACATCATTATATTTTAGAGATCCATCGTTGGAGCCTATTGTTGAATAACATTTTAGGCCTATTGCTATATGCGATAATGTAGCTAGTACAACACAAATTGAACACAAATATGACCAACTGAACATTTTTTCTTTTTAACAATAATTAAATTAAGAAAAAAAAATATAAATATAATTAACTTTCGGTTATAAATATAGTAATTTTTTTAGTGATAGTCAAACATAGAAATATTCATACCAAAAATTTTCATTTACAATTTTGCTAATTCACAAATAGCGACGATAAAAAAATTATCGTTGTAATTTTAATCCAAAAAATTTGCTGGATAAATTTTTATATATTTTACTATCAAACAAATCTATTTTGAATGCATGATATTAAAGAAAAATATATACTAATTGGGAAAATAAATCTTAACTTAAGTGTCAT
>PJRA01000216.1:897768-914989 GCA_016987375.1 Brachionus koreanus
AAATTTTTTATTTTTTCATATTTTGAATAACTTTTTTTGGTGCTTGTACATTAAATCCAACTATTTTTTCAGTCGAATTAGGCAATACTTTTGTAACAACACCAGTGCATGAAGTCAATGTCAATGTTTCACGAACTAATTTTAATATAAGATAAATAATCTCTTTTACTTTTATATGCTTTAAAAAAAAATAAATTTACTCGTAAATCTATCCCCTTCAATTAGTACCATAGGTGATTTGAGCAGAACTTTTAAATTAGCATGCTCACCGCCCAGTAGCATTCCTCTATCTTCAGGCAGCTTTAAATTACAGTCAATAGAACATGTTTTGGTTAAAAGTGGTTGAATATAGCCGCTTGTAATGGGCTTTTTTCGTCCACCTTCGTCCTTTTTAAGCACATAAACGGAAGCTTCGATAAAATTTGTTTGAACAGTTGTATTTGGTTGAGCTGCCATCATTCCACGTTTGACCATACCAGGCTTTATTCCTCTAGCTAAAATTCCGACATGTTCGCCAGCCTTACAGTCAGCTACTGAATTTTTAAAAACATGAATTTCAGTCGCGGCAGTCTTAATTGATTCACCAAATCCGACTATTTCCATGGTTTCTCCTTTTTTAAGCATGCCTCTGGTGACTGTTCCGACTAAGACCTGACCCCTGCCTGGCACGGTAACAGTTTTCTCAATTGGCAACAAAAACGGAGATTTTGTATCTCTTTCTGGAGAGGGAACATAACTGTCTACGGTATCCATTAGCTTTACGATACTTTCCCTTCCTAATTTTTCATTTTTGTCTTCTAGTGCAGCCAATGCTGAACCACAAATAATCGGTGTTTTCTCACTGTCATATCCAAATGAAGCTAACAATTCTCTTATTTCCATATCGACCAAATCGATCATCTCAGCATCCGCTAAATCTGTCTTATTTATGTATACAACTATGTGCTTGACTCCTATGGCTTTGGCCAGAGCTAAATGCTCTTTTGTTTGTGGCATTACACCCTAAAAAAATCAAATGAAAAAAAAAAAAAGTGCTCAATTCTAGCCTTGATTTATTACGTCTGTTGCAGCAATGACCAAAATAGCTGCGTCCATTTGAGAAGTTCCGGTTATCATATTCTTAATGAAATCAGCATGACCCGGACAATCAACATGGGCTAGATTATCTTAATTATTTAAATGAATTTTTTTTTTTGCAAAATTTACCATAATTTCTTTTGTCAGTTGAATAGCCGACATGCATTAGATTTATGGTAATTCCGCGTCTTTTTTCTTCAGGTGCCGAATCAATTTTATCATATGCAACATAATTAGCTAATTTTTTTTCAGCTAAAATTTTAGTTATTGCTGCAGTTAGAGTTGTTTTTCCATGATCAATATGACCTTTAATTATTATTTTAATTATATTTCTAATATAACTTGTAATTATATTTACCTATTGTTCCAATATTTATGTTTTCTTTTTCTGCCGAATTCAATGCGGATAAAATTGAAATTCGACAATTTTGATAATTTTTTAGTAAATTTTTTATTTGAACATTTCTAAGCAAGCCGGATGATTTTTTTACATTATTTATTACTATTTTGGTCAAATGAATCATTTTTTATCTAAAAAAATTTAGAAAGAAAACATCTTTGAAATTCCTAATTTATTAATAAAAAATTAAATATATTTAGATATTTTCACAAAATGGCATATTATGACCATTTATTTTAATTTTTTTTACAATTTTTTTTATTATTTTAAATAAATTAAATAAAGCCATTTTTATCTATTTTAAAAAATACAAAATTCGGACTCATTTCATTTCTAAAAGGTCGATTGCATTTAATCAATTCAAATTTTCTGTCAACTTGTCTTTCATTTATTTCATTGTAGACATTTTTCAAGCAAACAATTAAGCTTGGAACATTGGACCAAATTGGATTATTTGTCAAGTTAAACGACTTGGTTAAATTTGAGACTACGACAACTGCCATTCTGTGATTGTTGCATAAATACTTCAATTGACTGGACACATAGTTTAAGTAGAAATTTATTTCGGTATAGCTATTTTGTTTAAAAATGCTGAAAAGCGGAGAAATACTATCTATAATGAGAAGATTAGGGGCCTCTATTGAATCTTGAGGACACTTGGAACTATTTTTTGATATTTGAAATAAAATATCAATTAAATCAAAAACATTTGAACAATCTACAGTTTTAATTAATTTTAAGATTTTAGATTTTTCTTCTTGATTTGTTTTCAAATTGGATGATTGTTGCTCAAATAATTGAATTATTCTATGATGACAAAAATTTTTGTTAGAGTCAATGTACAAACAAGAGTAATTTTTGTGCTTGATTACCATATTGGAAATTAATTGAAAGCAAAGTTGACTTTTCCCGCTTGAACTTAAGCCGGTTATTTCGGATATTTCTCCAGAATAGAATCCATTTGATAGTAAATCATCGATTTGACTAGATCCTGTTTGAATTATGAACAAATTTTTTACGTACTTATCTAATATAATGTTAGCTGGTTCTGGAAAAGGCGAGTATTCTCCAATTATTTGCTTTTTGATTGTTTTTAGTTGCTTTAGTGGAATTGTTGTTTGACGGCTTAGAGATTCAAGGTCGGAATGAGTAATCAATTGCTCAGTAGTTTGTATATTAGCTAGATTTAATTTGACTATATCATTTGGTGTAAGAAGAGAGCAATTGACACTTTTTAACTTCATTACTATAACTCAAGTTAGTGTAATATTAACACTAAATTAAAATTCAAATATTTTTAAGTGAATGTATTTTAAAAGATCAAATGCGTTAGAATTTTTGTTTGCTAATTAATTTAACAAAAACTTTGGAAAAATTTTTGATTTTTTGAAATAAAGAGAAAGGTTCAAGTTGCAAGCTTTAAAATTAAAACAAAAAATAACGCCATCTTGAAGTTTGAAAATCATTTCATGATATCATTAATAAATATCATTAAGGAGTTTAGTTTTAAATATTAAAATTAATATTTTAATGTAACACACTTTACATGTTATTTTTATTTAAATTTTTTTCTTCTCCCCATTAATCATGTCCTTATCAACAATTTTTACCTGTCTCCATTACAGTTTTATCGCTTCCAGCTTTTCTCCTTCAAATCATCTTTGATCTTCTAGCAATTCTCTTTCCTTGATAATGCAAGATAATGCAACTTTAGAAATTCTATTTTTTTTTAAATCATGTTCAAGCCACATTAGTGGTCTTCTGTTTATTGTGTTGTAAATCGGTTCGGTTATCGTTCTTCTGTACAGCTCCTCATTTTTAATGATTTTCAGATAGAAGATTCTCAAAAATTTTCGTAGTCAATTGAGATGGAATAGATAGGAAAAAATACGTCATACATTACAAAGACATATGTGGCTACGTCAGCTTTTAACATTTCAGCTTGTTTAGTATCTGGCCAAGCAGCTTTCGTGTTCTTCAAGGCTTTTATTGAATGCAAAATTTCCAATTCTGAATTGTGTATCAGTTTAATACCAAGGCCAGTTTCAATAGGCGGAGTTCTTATTAACTCTTTTTTTTTTAAATTTTAAAAAACTTAAGAATAAAGTGGTTTAAAAAAAAAATTTTCTAATGACAGCGTATTATTAAAATATATTTTTATTAAGTTTATGGCAAACAGATTTAGATATTTCTTTTTTAGAATAATAATACAATTATAGACTGGCTTAATTTTGTTTTGGATATCTTCATGTGAACCTCGATATTTGCTTATTGCACTTTTCAGATATTTAAAGCTTTTGACAAATTCAAGATTTCGGGTCCCTACAGCAATTAGTGGAAAGGATATGGGGCAATCAGGTCAGAAATCGGACTTTTCACATTTTTTAACTTTTCTATAGTGATTCTTGTAGATCTCGACGAGCTGATTCTAAATATATGAATAATTTGATTCCTGGATTATTAGTTTATGAATTACAGCTCTTGGAAGTTTTTAAGGGTGTTTTAGGGTTTTAGGTCATATCTCGGCCATACTTTATCGATTTTTCTTAAATTATATACCAAAATGTTCAGAACAGAAAGAGAAATCTAAAAATCATAATATGAACTCAGGAAAATTTTTTAAAAAAAATTAATTTTCCCTGAAAAACCTAAAATTTGCTATGCCTGACTTTGGACCCCTCGGGTACCCCCATGTCAAATGACACCCCATAAAAAAAAATTTTTTTTTTTCGGATTGCTCAGTGTCTAAAACATACTAAAAAATCAGATCCTGCATTGAAACTCTTCTTGGTCAACTTAAATTTCTTATAAAGGTTTAGTTTAACTATTAGTTTAATATAAAGAAAATTCAAATAAAAAACAAGTTGGTATGAAAGAAAATTTTTTTTTATATTTTTTTATTTATTAATTGATTCATTCAGTGTCAGAAATTTCGTTTTCATTTAAAATTGTGTTATCATTTTCATAATTTTGTTGTTTATCGCAGTCAAAACAAAAACTATAAAATGTTTTGCTTCTATTTGAATCTAACTTCTTCGGATTTTGCCTTGCAATGCCTAAGTACCATATTACACTTGTTACATGGGAGCATGATCCAAAAACTCTTGAACCAGCTTTACAATCACAATACCATTCTTGAATCGGATCCATTGATGAGCACGATGAATATCTTATCCATTTATTGTGTATTACTTGAGATGAAAATCTTGACTTTATTTTTGCGGAAATTTCTAATGAATGATAGCGGAAATTACCAGTTTGAATATTTTGAAGAAGCACAAGAACTTATTAGGGTAAAAAAATTTGAAAATTTTTGTTTCCTTTAAAGGTAACCCAGAAAAAGTTTTATTGAAAAGCATTCTTTAAGATTAAATTTGAAAAAAAACTATGATAAATAGCTATAATTGATTACAAAAATTTAATAAAATTAACAAAATTAAAAAATAATAATTTCTTAATTTGAAAAATAAAATGAAAATGCTAAATTTCATGTGCTTAATTAATCAATGTTAAATTAATCTAAAATGACCTTATTTTCTCATATAAACATTATCTTTTTTTTCGACAACAAAATTTTTGATTAACCAATTTTTGGCTAACAAAGGTAAATATTTGAGTCAAATTTGACATCTCAAGAATTAGGTCATGTATACAGAATCAGATTTTAGATTTTATTTTTGTCGTTGATTAATCAAAATTTAAATTTTAAATATAAATTAACTAAAATATTTTTAAAAAGTTTAATTAATTTTCAATAAAATTTAAAATAAAGTTATTATAATTCATAATTTTGCATTATTTTTTTTCTCTAATATAAATTTGATTAATTATTTTTGTAAAAAAAATTTTAAGTTTGATAATTTTTTGTGTTAAAATGGAAAAAAATTTTATCTTCTACGAAAAATTGATTAGTGGACTTGATTTTGAAATTGATGGTTTCAAATTTTCGTCATCAAATCCTTGTTGGGATTTGGTGGTGGTCACATCGATAAGTCTCAGTCAAAAAACATGCTACCAAAAGCAATTAGAGCTAAAACTAAGCAACGGTAAATTACCAAAAAATTTAAACTATCTCGTAATTAACGATCCTGATGACTGTAAGATTGGCTCAGGTGGCTCAACATTAAATGTTATCAAAATTTTATACGACAAATACAATGATAATTTATACAATTTAAAAATACTTTTAATTCATGCAGGTGGATATAGTCAGAGGATGCCATCATGTAGTATTTTGGGTAAGATATTTAGTCCAGTTCCATGCAAATCTGAGTTCATAAATGACATTTTTGATCTAAAAATGGCCATTTATACACCTTTTGCAATCAATATGAAGCCTGGTATATTCATTACAAGTTCAGACGATTTTGAGACATTTTTCCTTAGTGAACAAATTCAAGCTGGTCATTTGTTTGGCACAGATGAAAATGATTTTGTTCTCCTCGCACATAAATCACCTCTGGAAATAGCTAAAGACCATGGTGTTTACATACCTGATACTGAATCTTTAAACAGATCATTTTCATTTAAGCTTTATGAATGCATAGCTGTCTACCAAAAGCCATCCATTGATAAAATTAAGAATCTAAACTTATGTTTTAATGATGAAAACTTGGGTCATGTAGCATTTACAGACAGTGTATTCTTTTTTGCACATAAGATTACCAGAGATCTGTTGAAATTCCACGATAAATATTTTGAAATTATCAAAGAGTCAAAAATAGAAATTGATGCCTATAGAGATTTTCTGCAGCCGTTGGGTAAACAAGCCCACAGTCTACAGGAGTACTTGTCAACTTTAAACAATTCAACTATGGATCAAAATGAAATAGAAATTTTAACTAATTTATATAGTTTAATGAAATTGAGAAAAAGCAAAATTTTGGCAATGACAGAATCAAATTTTTATCATTTGGGTACAGTAAATGAACTAATGAGTTCATATTTAGATTTATGTGACAAAAATGCCATTAAATTTAGGCATGATTTATGTTTTCAAAGGATTAAATCCAACGAATTAAGGAAAAATAAAAACACAGATAATCACGGATGTGTAATGAATAGTTTTATAGGCACAAAGTGCAAATTAAATCAAAATTCTATCATAGAGTTTTGCTATTTTTGTCATAACATTTCTTTAACAATACGCGAAAATACTTTTGTTAGCAATTGTATGTTTAAGCTAAATGAATGTTCTTTAAAAGATTCAGATGGTTTGAATTTAATTGTACCTGCCAATGTTTGTATTCATACAATTTCGATTAAAGATGCTGAAAATAATCAAAAATATGTGACTATTTTTTTTAATCGAAATGACGACTTGAAAAAAATTTATTCACAATTACAATCAATAGTTTTTTTAGGAGGTCATTTTAATGAGAGTCTAGTGGAAAAAATTCATTGCGAAAATAAATTTTCAATTTGGAATTTAAAAATTTTCCAAGCATCGGACACAATGAGTGACTCTTTTTTAAATGCATGTATTTTTATAGCAAATTATCTAGAAAATAGAACTAGTAATTTAATGGACTATTTCAATAAGCAGACTAGTTCATATTATTGTTTATTCGATTTGCTAAAATATGGGGATTATGAGGATATGATTAAATATCGAAACAATTTTTTTGTTAACTAATTTAGAACAAAGAATTTTGATCAATAAAAAATTCTGTTTTTCTAATAAAATATAATTAAAACTTTAAAAATTAAAAAATTTAATTTTTTTGTTCTATGTTGAAGTTGCCTTGATGTCTTCGGTTCATATGGATTTTCCTGCTATCTCAGACAACCTATTCCAATTTGTAACATCTTTTTATAAAAAACAGCATGTCTGGAAATTATAGCAACTAGAATTTTTTAACTTGGCAGCAAAGCTTTTTCTGTGAATTTTCATAGTATTGCTTCTTAATAAAGCTTCTTGCTCTACTGATCTATATAATTGCTTATCAGTTGTGCTTTTATTAATACATTCACACCTATCTTTTCCTTGAACTACAAACAGTAATGCCAAACTAAATATTCGCCCCAAACTATAAGCTTTGACTATTTTGTGGATCTATTTTCGATAGTATGGTAACAAAATCAATGGTTTGATCCATCTCAACCATCTCAGCAAGTTAGATAAAAAGGTTAAATTGTGTGTTTGGTGGAATTTCCAGGAGGTTATACACTTTTAGCTGATTCTAGAGAGTCAAGCAGTACCAATAGAAATATGCAGTACTTAATTCCAAACAATTAGAATGAATGTATGCTTCATTTCAAGACAAATCCTTTTTTGGTCAAACGAAAGCTAGGTTTTTTATAAGACTAAAGATAAGACCTCATACAGCTAGAAGAATAGTGGTAAAAATATAGTCCAGATCTTTTTCAATGGCTCATTTTCTTAGAGGAAAGAATCTTGCTAATCAAGAGCTAGTTGAAAAATCCTCCATCTTATTTGATCCATAATTTTTTAGGTAATTAATATACAGAATGAAATACAATACGATCTGCTGCTGTCTAGAAAATCATTAACACTAGAAGCACCAAAAATTTCTAAATTATCGTATCTTTTTTAATAGATTTTCAAATAAATATATCTTTTTTGAATAATGTAGATTTTAAAATTTTTAAAAAACGATAGTATTTTGTAAGATTATTATAATTGTTTTAAAAAAATATTAAAAAATGCTTTTATGTGATGTTCAAGCATCAAAGTATCAGCCTTCGATTGGACATAAAAAGTATCGTTTAAACACTGTTAATCAATTTCAATTTCAATTTGTAATCAGTTAATCAATTTTATATCTGACCAAATTATTAAGAAATGTTGCTAAGAGTTTTGATGATAGTAAAAATAATTTTTATCTCCAGAATTTGATAGAAGGAAAATGAGAGTCTTAATCAAATTTAGAGTTAAGTTTTCTAAATTTTTTATTTAATTTTCTACTCATGAATAAAGAAATTTTAAATTTAAATTTCTTAATTAGTTATCATTGTCCAATTTAAAAATAAAGCTCTAATATTTCAATAAAGCATCTTTTTAAGCTTAAAAAACTTACACCATCGTTAGTTTAATTTTTTAATGATTGAATTTTAGATCAATATTTGTCGAAATTTTATTAAATATACGTTTCATAGAATACCAATAATTAAATAGCTTTGCAATTTAATTTAAAAATCAAAAATCTTGAATAAAAAAACAACACTTTTTAATAATATCATCAATATTTATCAACAATATTTTTATTCTAAGCTTAAATTTTCGGTTTTGGCAAAAAGTCGTTTTTGTTGGGCATAGAAGTTAATTGCTCATCATCTTTGATCGTCAATGAAGCACATATTTTCTGGCATTGTTCTAGTTTCTCAAAATTGTTTCCATTTCCATTGCAACCAGAATACGCAAATATTAGACATCTTTCACTTACCGAGTCATAATAGTATCTATCTTGTGAATTTGTGCAATTACCTTCCAATTTTGGCAGCTTACAAACATCCTTACTCACCATAGCAACAGCTACCTGTTGGTTTATTTGGTTTTTCTCTTCATTTTGATTAATATCTAACATTAAATTATTATTTTTTCCATCCAAAAGAGCTAAAAATTTTGAAGATTCTTTGTCTGTTAATTGTGATTTTACCATCTTTCGAATGTTTTCTTTATAGTCTTCTAATATTGAGCTACAGTTTGAAGTCGATTTTGGTAACATTAATTTACTAGAAAAAAAATGAGTAAATTTTTTCTTTAAAGTATTCTGTTATTACTTTAAATCCTCCTGATATCGTGCGTGTTCATTATTTTTAATCAATTCGATCTCTTTATTTTTTTCCAATTTGCACAGATTCTAATAAAATATAATTAATCTATTTAAACTTTATTATTAAGCCTGCATACCAGTGCTTCTTTTGCATCATTCAATTCTAAAGTTAACTTGTCATTTTCGGTGTTTTTGGCCTTGAGTTTAGTGTTGAGATCATCAATATCGGAGTCTTTTTGCTGCGCCATTTGCTTATTAGCCTCGATTCTTTCCTCAAAGTATTTAATGCGGTCTGAATTGATACCAATTTGCTTCTCAACAAACGCCTTCTTTTCCATCATGTCATTTAGTTTTTCTTCTTTGGCCATCAAAGATTCTTTTAATGACATATTTCTCTGCGAAAGACCCCAATTATTGTAGCACAACACCAAAATTATCAGCACCAAGGCCACTAAAAGGATAGTTGGAGTTCGACCGTTTCGAATCATGTTTGGAATCAATAAGTTAATAACTGCAGATGAGTTTACAATAAATTTTGAATATTTTTGGTAGATATTTTTTTTTTAATATTTTTTTAGCATAAACTCTCAGAATGTATTTCAAAAAATTAAAATAAATGACTAGTAAATTGTCTCGGTAAAGCAACAAAAATTTAGGTCTTATTTGAATCTTGAATTTACATATAACTAAAATCTGTTTTATATTTAGAAAAATATTCAAATTTATGATTTGAATATTTTTCAATAGATAAATTAAATAATCTAAATATAAATTTTATTTGATACGGTTTTGCTTGAATATTTTATAATTTTTTTTCTTTTTATCATTTTTGTTTTATAGTAAAAGCTTAAATTTTAAATTTTTATTTTTAAACATAAAAAAATTTTATTTTAGAATGTTTAAAATTAAAAATTTATCTACATCAAATTAATTATTTTAATTATTAAAAGTAATAAAAATGAAAAATGAAGACGTGTTAAAAAAATAATAAATAATAATTCAATCTAAAAATCAATATAAAAAAACTTAAATTAAACTTTTAGCGAAAAAATAATTTTTTTGATTCTTGTAGGAGGATTGACCCATTAATCGATTTGTTTGAAATCCTACAAAAAAAAAAAAAATTTTAACTAATTAAAGGGTTCATTTTTTTATTCAAAGCTTAATTAATCCAAAAATAGTGATTAAAATTTAAATTTGATCTTTTATATATTAGGATGAGTAAAAAAATTTAGTATTTTTTATAACATTTTTTTAATTAATAAAAAAAATTCTTTGAAAGCAAAAATCAATTAAATTTGGTGTTGACAGTCTAAATGGAAACGAGAAAATTCCAGACGCCCAAAAATTTCAAAATTATATAAACCTTTTATGAAATTTGACTTTTTTTTTCGGCCAAAACAATTATACATATAATTCATAAAATAAAATATTTTATTTAAACTTTTTTTATTTTACTCTAAATATAAAATGAGAGCTTAGTAAATATAAATTTTTTTATTTTATCGAATACCGTTATTTGGTTATTGTGAAATATGAATAAAGCGAAAGAATGCTTTGCTATATTATTTTGAGTATTGGTTTGATGTATCTTTGAGATTAACAGAGCAACTAAAATGAATAACCGATGATGAATAAATTGATGATTAATTTTTTTAACTTTTAGTTAAGTTTATTGAATAGATATAAATATAATAGATCTCATTCGCATCTGATTACAGTGCTATGTCTGTGAATTATTTTATATATATTTTTTTAAAATTTAATTAAATAATTAAATATGAATATGAAAAAAATAAAAAGGTTTTAAAAATCGAATCTTTTATGATGGTATTTTGTGTTGTTTTACAATTTCGATTTAATTTTAATTGTTGTTGTTTAATTAAAAAAAAAACTAATTAAAAATTTAGATCAAAAAGTCATGTTACCTATGAAATATAAATTTAATTCACTTTTTAACAAGTCTTTCTAATATCTTCAAAAGTAGATTCATTGCCTTTCGGTTTGTTAAATATAATAATTTCTATTTCGTTTAGTAAACAAAAATTTTAAGACAAAAATTTTTAAATTAAAAAAATGTTCAGTTACCCTGGTTACCCCACATTTTTTGAACTAAATTAAAAATTAGTGCAATGAAAAAAATTATTGTTAAAATAGAAGAATTTCACTTATTATGAACAGTGATGCATGGTCATCAGCCCCTAGCTCCAAAACCTCCGAGTACACCACGCAATAATCTTCATTATAATTATTCAAAAAAACTAAATAATGACAATGATAAAAATTCTGATAACTTGGAAAAAATATTAAAATCAAGTAATTATTTTATTTATTTATAAATAAAAAGATTAAAATTTAAAATTGAATAGCTCCTAGTCCACGTCCATTGTCAGCAAGTTTGTCAAGATTTCAAACGTTGCCAAAAATTGGAACCAAACCTGAACAAAAATATTTGATTGCATTTCGTTTTCCTGATGGTTCAAGAATCCAAGGCCATTTTAACAAAGATGACAAAGTTTCCATATTGCTTGAATATGCTTTTAAAGAATACTCATCCAAAGTCGAATCTAAAATAGATTTTAAAGACTTTGCACTCATTCAAATGCCCTCATTAATTCTAAGTGAATTAGATCGCACGATTTATTCATACGAAATTAAGGATAAATCCATGCTCTTTTTGGTCTCTAAAGATCAAGTCATTTAGATAAATTTTGTAATTATTTTTAAACTTTAAATTTAGCGTTTTAAACTTTATTTGTAACTCTAGATTGATTAAATAAAATATTTTTTCAAATTTCTAAAAATTTTATTTCATAATTAAAACTAAGAGAAAAAACTAAAATTCAACTATTTTCATTTAATTTACTCAAGCTGATGCCATTCTTCCTTTAAAACTAAAAAAAAATTTAAATCAATAAATTAAATTTTTATTTTTATAATTACAAGTGTTGCTGGCTTAAGTTATATTGGTTATCATCTTTTTTCTTAATTGAAAATTTTTCGTATGCAAAAATAGCCACACAGCATAAAAGGACCTGAATGCTAACAACCAAAAAAGGCCATAGAGTACTTGCTATGCCTTTGAATTAAATTTTAAAAATTAAAAAAAAAATATTAATGACAAAAAATTACTTTTTACTTCAACAACTGAATAGCCAACGAACAAGCCATAATCGTTAGAGATAAGGCAGCCATAATTGCCTGCAGAATCTTGTTTTAGATTTCTGATTGACATCGAGTGTTTCTCTAATGTAATCGTATCTGATTGACTAATATTAACTATCGAGTTGTTTTTATATTGAATCCAAGAACAATTAGACTCTACATTGAAAACTTTAACTTTAATTTCAAACATTCCATCCACCAATTTTTGCATTGAGTGACCAGATTCAATTAAAATGACTGGATGCTCTTAACTCAAAATTAAATATTGCACTTTTATATTATTGAATATAATCTCACTATTAAATAAAATATAATTCTTGCTTTCTTCGTTAATACATCTATAATTTGATCTTATTTGTTCCAGGGCTAATTAGTTTTGTTTCAAGTAAACAAAAAGTTAAATTAATTGATTATTGAAATTTACTCAAGTTATTGAAAAATAACTTATTTTCATCAATAATCTTAACATTCGGAAATGTTTCATTAGTGATAAGGCTACCACCTTGATAAAATTTGGCACTGCCTAATGACGAACAATCTAATTCAGCATTTTGTCTTACTATAAAACTGTATTTTGGGGTTGAAATTTCTTTTGCTGTTGTCAAAGCTTAGATTTTTAATTTAATCAGTTGATTATTTTTCAAAAAAGGAGTTTACCAAAACAAACAAATATAAGCATAGAAAGCATTGTTGAAAGTTTAAAAAACTTGAGCACACTTTTAGTTTAGATGATAATTTTTAAAAGATGTTTTATTTTTTCTAAAGTAGAAAATGCGATTTTAAAGTATTGCATGCACTTTTTAGCTTTATGATGTTAAAATTGTATAAAAAACCTTAATTGTGTCTTATTTTTTTTTCATTGTAGAATATTTTAAAATAAAATAAATATTAAAATATAATTTAGACTTGGATTAAATTATTTGAAATAAAATAAAAAGTTGAAAAGATTAATAATAAAAATAATTTATAAAATAAATTTAAATTAAATTACAAATTTTTTTAATTTTAATTCTTTCAGATTTAATTTGGAATTTTTGATTTTTTGAAATTTAGTACAATAGATCAGAGCAAAATGTTAAAAGTTAAAAGCAAGTTTTGTAAATGCAACATGGTGCAACATTCAAAGTTACACTGTTATAAAAAATCCGGTAAAATTCTGCAATCTTAGCATAATTTAAATTTGGACAAATTTGGTTATGGTGCATTTTGCAGAGACTTTGCATATCATCAGCAGGCTTTGACTTTTGGTGCAATTAAGTATGTTGCACTTTGTTGCGCTTACAGAACTAATTGAAAGCCTTCAGAAAAAAAGTTTTAAGATTTTTTTGCATTATTTTTTGTTCTTTTTTTATTATGTACCAAATTTCTCAATACAGTATTTTTTGTATTATTAGAAAATTAATGGAAAAATTAAATTGATAAATTTTTCCATATTTTATAATAAAAAGTGAATTCAAAATGTACTAATCGTTTTTAAATTTAATTTTAGTTTTTATATTAATGAACTTTTTGTTGGTGGCAAATTAAATTTTTTTTTTTTGACAAAAAAAACTAAATATATCTATTGAAATGACTATTTTTATTCTAATTTTAGTGACTGACAAAAAAACTATTTTAAGTGATAAAGATAATCAACTGACAAAAATAAAAATTTATATAAAAGCAAACTGAAAATTTTTAATTTGAAAAAACAATTTATCGGTAAGCTTCTCGAATAATTTTCAAAAAGTCTAACTTCTCTCATTTTATTAAATTAAATTTATCTTTTTATTTTAATAACATTATTTTTCCTCTATAAATCAAACCTTTTCTTAATTCTTTTCATCAGGGATAATCAGTTATTAAAATCTTTTAATAAGTTTTTTTTTATGTATAATATTATTTAGTTAACAGGCGAGTTAAATAAAAAAAAAATAGAAAATTGTTTAACTTTTTAACACTTAGAACTGAGTGAATTACATTTTGATGACCAAAAGCGAAATTATGATTATTTTTGGCAAACTCTAAATTTTAAATATTTTTCGATTTTGATTTAATTTCTGGGTAAATTGTCTAATTATTTTTTTCAGTAAAATATCATTAAGAAATTAAATAGCTTGAGATGTTAATTTATTTTATTAAAATCAAATATCATTAAAAATTTAGTTCCTTTTCTCAAAAGAAATGATTCTTGAATTTTTTTTTTAAAATGAAATGTTATCCATTGATATATGTGTTATTTAAACTAACTCTAAGAAGGTAACTTTGACACTAGAAGACCCGAAAGGCTTTTTTGAATTTTTTCAAAAATTTAAAAATACAGTAAATTTAAATATTAATTAGAAATTTACAGAATTTTCAAAGACTTCTATTTTTAATTCTTAGATAATTGAAAAAAAATTACAATTCTAAATAAAATCTCTAAATAATAGTCAAGTAAGTTTATAAGTTATATTTTTTTTGTCCTTGCAAAAAAAATTCATCTTTGTTAATTTTACATAATTTTAAAATTTGAATTTGATCTAAAAAAATGCTCGAAGAATACAGTGATTTGGAATATGATCCAAATATCGATATAAAAAACTTTACAGGCTCTTATCCGATAAATCAATTAAATAAAGTAAGAAGGTTTATAATAAACGGTTTTAAAAAAGATATAAATTCAAAAATAGAACTCGAAATAAAGCGAAAATGTGCTATTTTCACCAAAGATATACTAAATTACATGCTAGCTGATAAGAAACCGGAACAATTTAACGAGCAAAAAACATTCAATATTGACACACAACAAAACCCGTATCTGCATAAAACTTTAAATATTGACGAAGAAGACCTGGTTATTTCACCTAAAGAAAATCAAATATCTGAACCGAAAATTTCTCAAGATATTTCACCTTTACCAACTGATTCATCAAAAAAACTGCAAGATTTAACACCAAAAAATTCACTTATTTCCGAAGATGATGATATCAATTTTTTAAATAAAGACTTATTTTTAAAAGTAAGAAAAATTAGCTCAAATAAAATATTTTTATTTAAAATTTTTTCTTTAGCATGGATGTGACGAATGGTGTTTCAGAAATTTGCCTAGTAGAGAAAATAATGGTGAAATTGAAAAAGAAAAGTTGATATACATTTGCGACTTTTGCCAATATTATTGCGAGAGCGAGTTAACTATTAAAGAGCATTTGGGAAATAAAGACCATGGATCAGCTAGCGAATATTGGCAGGAAACTAAACTGAATGATCAAACTTCTGATCGTTCATCTAAAACTTCCTACGACGAATATTTTGGATCAGCACTTGAATCAGTGAGAAAATTGGTAGTTTCAATTAAAAATAGATGCTCTATTAAAAATGCTTTTTTATGTAAATTAAATAATAGTGAAATTTTTTGTCCAAAATGCAAGTGTCATTTTGGTCAAAAAATTTTAGCTGCTTGTCTTCACTTTAAAACTGTGCACAGTCCGACCCAAACTGATGAAGTTTACTCAATTGGTGAGCTAATTCGAACAGAAGGTTATGAAATAAGTAAAGTGCATTCCTGTTTTATATGCAATGTTAGATTCAAAAAATTGTCTGATTTGGCCAATCATCTAAACAAATCGGGACACTTTCCTGGTAGTCGAAAAAATGAAATTAATCTTTTTTGCTGTCCTTTCGATAATTGTGGTCTTAAATCAACCAATTTTTTCCGATTCAAAAACCATATCATGCAACATCCATTTTTCAATAATCCAAGTGTGGATAAATTTTGTAGCATTGGAGTTAAAGTCGCAATATATTCAAGTCCAAAATCTTATTTTCATTTGCCGAGAAATTTGGAAAAAACACAAATAGACAAAAAAAATGAAATTGAAGCTATTGAGAATTTAATAGAATTAGATCACAGTGAGGACTCAGCGAACTTTCGTATTCTTAAAGAGAAAAAAACAATTTTAGAAAAGTAACAGATAATTCTGTTTTTTGTTATTCTTTTTTATATTTCATGAAAATTAAATCTAACTTTTTTTTAAATAAAATTCTAATATTAATAAATGATTATTTTAATATTTTTCTATTTTTCAAATTTATTATTATTTTTTTTTTGGGAAGAAACCTTATTCGGATTATATTTTTTGTAAAAAAGAGCATTAAAAAAATCTTCAAAATTTAATTTATTATTTTTATTTATCTTTAAAAAAAATTATTACGGAAAATTAAATTTCGGTAAGCTCTATGTCATCTACTTCGTAACTCGATATATTTTCATAAACCTTTAATAAGATAAATCTTTTTTTCTCAATAATTTATTAAACTTAATTTTAAAATTTGACTGTTAATTTGGATAATATAGTGGCTTTATGACTTTAAGTTTTTTCAGTGACAAGATGAAATAATAAAATTTGAAAGTAAAGTGGTCATAAATCTATTATTTATACTCAATAAACTCAGAATTTATTTTATAATCTTCTTATTGTTTAACACTAGAAGCACCAAACATTTTTTCAGGTTTTTTTAAAGAAAATTTTAAAATCTACATAATTCAAAAAAGATATATTTATTTCAAAAATCCATTCAAAAGATATGAGGATTTAAAAATTTTTCAAAAGAGTCAAAATGACTCGTTTGGTGCTTCTAGTGTTAAAATGAGTAATCATTTATAATTTTAAAAGGTAATTTGAATTTTAGAGTGAATAATTAAATTTTTTTGATTTTGAATTTAAGTAAATAAGATATTGGTAAATTTAATTTGTAAATCAAAAAGATGAATTAAAGTATTAATTTCATTATATTAATTTGAAATATGTCTTCTCTAATTTTTAATAAATAGAAATTTTTTTTTTGATTTTTTCTTATTTTCACCTTCAAAATATTAATATTA
>PJRA01000216.1:916462-935487 GCA_016987375.1 Brachionus koreanus
GAAAATTTTTTCAATCAGCTTTATACGGCCTATAGCAAATATTGTACAGTATGAGTCAAAATGCGACACGTAATGCCAAAGGCAACTCAGCTAAAACTGCCTCAAACACAAAACAAACACAAAATAGTGAAGACACAACGTCCGCGAATAAGACTACTCTATTACCCAAAGACCCGAACAGAATCGCCGAATCATTGGTAAATTTACAAATAAGAAAAATAAAAATTTTTTCAAAAAAAATTTAATTTTTTTCCCACAGAAACCAACACCAGAACAGATTAGATTGGCAAGTATTTTAGCCGTCAAGAATGAAAATTTGGAATCAAATCAAAAAGTAAAGCAAATAATTGAAGTGTGTCCGGATGTGAGTGAGGATACAGCATTGATGGTACTTCACGAGAATGACTATGATGTAAATAGAGTTATAGAGTACTTGATGGAGGGTGGCGAGGTGTCACAAAATTGGAAAACAGCTGGAACTAAACCAGTCAAGCCTAAGCCATCTCCGAATCAGGTCTTGGACGAAAATCAAGCAGACACGCCAAAATCTCCACCTAAAAGAGACGAACGACGAAATAGAGATCGAAAATCAAAGCCAATTGATAAAAAACTCAAAAAAATAAATGTTGAAACGCCAGAAAATGAAGCTAAATTAGAAGAGAGAATCGAAAATCTTGACTTAAATGAAAATGATGAAAATATGCCAAAAAATATTAATGGCCGAGGTGGTGGTCGAGGTAGATTTGGCGGTCGTGGTCGTGGAGGAGGCAGAGGTGCGTTTAGAGGACGTGCTCCCAGAAACGACCGACGTGAGCCCCGACGAACTCATAACGAGTTTATTAATTCATCGCTTAAAAATAATGCCGATGATGAAGTAGAAGAAAGTGATAGAGTCTTGGTCAAAAATGATCACAGAGTGGCTAATTTGCGAGAAATCGGAACTTGGAGCAATGAACAAGCTGGAAAGACTAAGAGAGCGAACTTTCAAGCGGATGAGCTCGAAAATGACGAAGAATGGCAAGGTGATTTGTCAAAGACACAAATATTTACTGCTAGTACGCAGAAAAAAGAATTTTCAGAGACTATCCAGCAGAATGATTTTCCCATTGGTCACTTTAATGCTGAAGAAGCTACACAAAATATAAAAAAAGCAATCGGTCTCGGATCTGAAGCTAGTCCGCCTGCTCCAGTTGCTTCTACGACTCCACCAGTGCCAGAACAAAACGAGACTAAGACTAAACAAAATCAAATTAGAATTCCGCCAAGTGCCAAGCCGTTGCCTCCGCCTAATACTAAAATTCCCAAATCAGCGGTAATAATGCCTGATGGTTCGACTAGCAGCTCGATTAGTTTTAATCTTGATTTGCAATTTGGCGTCGATTTGGATGATCAATTGGTATCTAAGACAAAAAATGTGTCATCCCAACAAACTCAACTGCCGCTAAGCAAAAATTTGAATCAAATCAGTTATTCTAAAGCTGTCGATACTGCTTCTAATGTACAGAAACCTCAAGCTCAAAAGCAGTCTTCTGCTAAGCAGTTCACCAGTCAGGCACAGAACCAACCACAGTCTCAAACGATTCCACCAGCACAGCCTCAACGTCCACAATATCAAAATAAAGAAACGCCAAACCAGCTTTTGAATATATCTCCGTCAAATAAGCTGCCGAATAGCAGCAGTTCTCAGCAACAACCACAACAAGTTCTCAATCAATTGCAGCAAATACAGACCACTCATCAGAGTAGTTCAGCTACCGTCACTACAAATAAAGTTACACCGAATTCTAATCCCAATCCACCAACAACTCCTGGTGGAACTGTCGCCCCACCGCCTGGAGTTAACCTGCTTAATCCAAATAATTTAGTCAATCCTAACAATCCGTACCTAATCGGCTTGCCATTTGTGAGTATAACTAATATTTTAATAATTTTTTTTCGGACAAATCACTTTAGAATAAGACTAATAGAACAGCCATCTTAAAAAAAAGAGTAGAATTTGTTTTTGTATTTAAATTTTTGGCAAAAAAAATTCTTTTAATTGAAGTCCAATTTTTAAGTTAATAATTTTTAGTTTGCTCAATTTTCTAATATCATTTTACTTTGATTTTATTTTTATTTTTTGATAGAAAATATAATTTATCATCAAATTAAAACATTTTTAATTTAGAATAAAAAAATACTTTATTTTAATTTTACCGATAATTTTTTGAGGAAAATTTAATTTCTAAAATAAATTCTAATGATTTTTTTTTAAATTTAGAACCAAAATTTTCCATATTTTGATCAAACACAAATCGATACGAATTTATTACAAATGTATAATCATTTAGCAAATATGCCTCCACCAGGTGTAGGCGCTCCAAGTGGTCAATCAGGCCCACAGTATCCTAGTAAATTAGAAATAACCATTAAATAAGAAATTCTAATTTTTTTTTGAAAGTGTCCGATTCAAAATTTCCGCGAAACGAGGTAACTCCCAATACAAATACTCCATTGAATTCCTCAAACCCAAGTAATGGTCAATTGAATCAGCCTCAACAGCAACAACCACCCATTAATCTAATTCCAAACTTGAACAACTATCCGTTCTTTTTTCCAAATTATCCATACCCTAATTTGTTTATGCAGATACCGAATGGAGGTCAAACAACTCCGGGTGCATCTAACCAGCCACCGCCACCGCCGTTCGCCAACAAGCCACCTTATAATCACAATTTTTCCAATAATCAAGAAGATTATTCAAACTATCCAGCTCAGGCCAATTCTCAAATGAAAAATTCAAGTTCCAATTTGAGCAATGTAAATGACATAAGCAATCAACCTTATTCGAAAACCGAAAAATCACAGAGCGGCTATCATGCACCTACTCCTCCGAATCAATTTTCCAATCAGCTATTGAGTCAACAAAATCCAGCTCAGCATGCAAACCTCGGAAATAGTCAGTCGGCACCTCAGTCTATGACTTATATAGCGTCCATGATGGGATCTCATGGTGGAAATATGGTTCATCCGGGTATTCAAGTAAATTTGAGTCAAAAAATAAAATTTGATTTCATTAAATAAAATTAAAAGGACAACTTGAACAGAAATCCGGCTTCGGGTAATTTAAAAACAAAGTACAATTGGAATCAATAAAAAAATAAAGCTATAAAAAATTCGGTTTATACAACTTTTAGATTTTTAAAAAATGAAGAAAATCAATGCTATCAAACTAACCAAAAAGCATTTTTAATTTATAGTTTTTTTTTATTATTATAATTTGAAGGATTATTATTAGATATTTGATGAATATATTTTTCTTTATTTTTGTTTTAAGAGTCCGTTTTTTTTTTTCGTAGAATTCACAAAAAAAAATTTTAAAAATATTAAAATCAATTGTCATTTTTTTGTTTGAACAGAAATATTAAATAAAACTCGTTTTTATTAAAAAAATTTATCCGTAGTCATTTATTTTGTTTAAGTGTATGCATAGTATTTCGAAATGGCGCTGGCAAGAAATGCTTTCGCCATGACTTGTCCAAGCTTTATGTTTTGTCGATTACTATTTGTATAGAATCGGTTTAGAAGATCAAATTAATTAATTAATTAATTTGGTCAGAAATAATTATTAGTGAGCTTAGAAATAAGCTAGGGAATATATTTGTATTTTTAATTTACTTATTTTACTTCTTTTTTTTTTTTAATTTTTCGAAATTTTTTATTTCGATTTTTAACTGTAACTGTAACTCTTCTAGATCAACTTCTTTTAAATTATTTAAAAATAAAAAGTATAATAAATTTTTTTTCTTTATTTAAAAACTAGGAGTTTTTTTTAAAATGATTTTCATCAAAAGAAAACACAGATTAATAGATGATGTTATTAAATTTAAATGTTTTTAAGAAAAAATTTAGTTTTAAATGATTATAATTCAATAAAATCGATTACCGACATTTATTTATATAGGTATTAATTTTTTATTAATTATTAAGACTTCATACAACCTGCATAGAATAGGGCTTCACTAATTTGAGAAACTGTGTTGGATTTTTTTTTCTTGGAGATGCTTTAGCATATTTATTCTTGATTGAGTCCTGTTTTTTAAGTTGTTTATATGCTTTGTAAAAGAAAGGGATGAGTCCATTTTTATCAACTATCCAAACAATAATATTCATATTTTTTTTGAATTGATATCTAATGTCTTGGTGCCGATTTTGAATCAATTTGAGAACTTCCAAACAAAAAAAGACAGTTGCTATGTTTATCTAATTGTTTTACGAAAAAAAATGAACTGCTCCTTACCTCATAAACAAATATTTTAACATTTATAACAAGGCGAAGATTTTTTTTCCAGTACAACAATTGTAAAAAAAGAGTATTTTATAAAAATATTTGTATAGAAATATAGACTGTAATAACCTCAATGACTAAATGGAAATTTGCAATGGTATTGAACACTATACCGCAGATACTTTTACTTCTAGTATCTACAACAAACTAAATTAAGAATATATTAATTTACTAATCTAAATTGGTTTTAACGGATAATTTTCTTCTTGCATTCGATTAGACTATCTTTCTTTAGTAGTATTTCTTAAATACTTTTCTATTTAAATTTACTCTCATTTTATCGAATAGTTTATATCGTTTTAGATATTAGCAAGTTTTTCTCGTTTTCCTAATTAAAATTACAGATAAAAAATTAATCACAAAATCAGAGTGAACTTTTGATAACATGAATATTTTTAAATGATTAAAAATTTTTATTTTGTCATTAATGTAATCAATGATTCAAATCTAAAATTATATGTATTTAATAAATACATTTTTTATTAAAATCAAAAGTTTTCTAGTTCATTGAAGAATTTTTCTATTTTTTTTTATTTTTCAAATTGAATCTTTAAAAATTTTTGAAAAATAAATCTAATTTTCTTGCTTTTTAATAAATATACCACTATTCATTAAAACTAAAGTTTAAAAAAATATTCAATGTGAAAAATTAAATGACATGCTTCAAAGTTATCGATAACCAGCAGTAGTATTAAAATTAATGTAATTGCTAATCTCTTTGATTACGCTCATATAAACAATGGCAATAATGGTTTCTTTATGAATACTTTTGATGTAAAAATCTAAAATCATGCCCCCCCCCCTTCAAAAATACTCAAGAAAGTAATACCTTTCTTGTGTTTTACAGATTTTTTAATCGCTCAAGACTTTTGGCAAAAAATTGATAATTGCATGTCATACAGTAGTCTTTATAAAAGCATACACTCAATAGGATTCATTTCACAGTGATATTTGGATAAAAAAAACGATTTTGATGTTATGAAAAATAATAAAGATTTAATTTTGGTAGCACTACTAAAAAAGTCTGGATGTTTTTTAACCATTGCATTCATCCAGTTGCATTCTTTAACCTCATCTAAGTTTGTTTTCATTTATTTGAAGTTAAGTCATAAAAAAAAAGAAAAAAATTAATCATAAAAGTATTCAAAAAAATTACATATCAAATTTAAAAATTCAAAAAAAAAAATAAAAATTAATATTAATATAATCAAATAATAAAAAAGGTCAAAAATAATGAAATGAGACAAAAATCTGCTTTTACTGACAAGTATTTATAGCGATGTTTTTGATGTTGCTTTAGTTAGAATACTAAAAATAAAAAATCTAATAAATTTATTTTTACAAATTGCTAAATTATTTAATTAATGATTTTTTTCAATATCAGTCGCATATTATCTCTAAAATTTGAATATTAATTATAATCTCTTATCGTGATTTAATAGAACTTTATTTTGTAATGTATTTTGTACTGTAAATTCACAAGGCTATTAAAATAATATGTGAGTAGAAATATATAAATAAAATCATATTAGATTTATGCAACAAAGTGATTAGAAAAATATGAGCTTAAAAGCGGAAAAAAATAAAATTCTGTTTAATGTTAAAGGCGTATTTTTGTAATCTATGATTCAATAGTCCAGAAATAAATAAAATTTTAAATTAGACAGAAGCTAAAATTATTTTATGAAATTAAGAAAGATAACTTTAAAAAATTAGACATAGAAGAGCAGGTAGAGTTTGATAAAATGCTCAAGATTTGATATTTGATAAGAAAGATCACAGCGCTTAACACCATATGATAATGTAATCTTCCATGACGAATTGATCAAGACTCAAAGTATTTGTGAGTAATGGCAAGGGATTATTTACGGTATTCTTTTTTATTTTATTAAATTTCTCTATTCCACCAAGACTAATTTTTAACGCAATGCTCATTTTTAATAAACTCTTAAAAATTACGGTCAAAAGAAAAGATAAATTTTGAATGTAATTTAAATTATCTCCAACAAATATTAACATGATATGCTACATTAAAATACTTGAAAGAAGTTATCTTAATTGCTATTCGATTTCAGAGGTTCCAACCACAACGAACTATTTCAGAATAGAGTTAATTTTATATCATTATTATTTGGAATGGGTCATTTTAATTTAGCGGGATTATTTAAATAAAATTTTTACAAATGATTTTTACTTTTTGTTAATTCTATAAATTTTTCTATAGGATTTATTTCTAATCATCAATTAAATAGATTAAATAGAACAAAATCAATTGTTATAAGAAGTTTAGATTGGCAATTTATAGAGTCTAAATTGATCATATTAATTAATGTCATTAACTTTTCATTAAAAGCCTATACTCGTTTTTAATAAACCTAAGCAAAAATATTTTCATTATTTTATTAATGATTCCATTAGAGAACTAAATTCGAATAGGATAAAGCGCAACACATGCTAATGCCAATCATCTTTCTGGTAGAACATAAAATTTAAGCAGATAGATAGAATTTTAATTCAGAAGAAACTTAAATACTTTGAAAAAAAGATTTTTTTTTATCATTCAAGTCGAATATTGCTTGCTTGATTTATTATCTTGCCAAGTTCTAATTTTTATTTTCTTTTTTATGCTTCATTCAGCCAACCAGATAAGCTTCTAGATAAGCTTGTTCGTCTTAACGAGCCAACTAAACCAATATGAGCTTAGAACACCCACTAGTTAGATATATTAACTAGTTTTTAAGTCATAATTAACTTTTATTTATTTTGCAAACTATTTGTGCCTTTGAACGATAATAAATTAAAGTCATCATCAAATTTTTATTACTGTTAATAGATTTAATTACAAATAAATTGTATCTTTATTTTTTTTTAGAAAAATAAATTCTTCAAGTAATGCTTTTTTATTAATTTGGCTTGGAAATAGTTATAAAAACTAGTAGAAAAAAACCAACAACAAAAAAAATTTGAGTAAAAATAAAATCTAAAGAAATGATGACTGAGTATTCCAATTTGAGTGCCAAACTAGGCACACAAGACTTTCAGGTCGGATACCCGACCGACTCGTACCAAAGTCCCAATGAGCACTACGCCTTGAACGCTAACTTTTCCCAATACCACCAGGCCTACGCCGACATGGTCACCAGTCAAGAGTCGGGTTATGTTTTTTCCAGCTTTTATGTGCCGCCGAGCGACTACCAGCCACACAACGTGACAGCTATGCCCTATGTCTACGATTACAATTATTCTGTGGAGGACTCGCGCTTCGACAATTGTTCATGGCCCAGCAATGAAAATAAAAAATATCAAAATTTATCCGAAAACGTTCCAGTCGATTGTAAGACAAAGAACAAAGGCCAGTCGACCAAGCATCGACTGAAAGAGCCGTTTGGCGACGCCGAAAATGCCAAGCTGCTCGCAGACAAAATCCAAGAGTGTCAAAAACAAGAATTGAGTGAGACAGTGAGCGTAGCGGGCGATTGTAATGGTGCGCCGATCTGTACGGCCAATTCAACTGGCCGCAAGTGTTTGACATGGGCATGCAAGGTGTGCAAAAAAAAGACTTCTACGCCGGACCGTCGCAAACAGGCCACGATGCGAGAGCGACGTCGTTTGCGCAAGGTGAACGAAGCGTTCGAAACTTTAAAGAAACGAACGTGTCCCAACCCCAATCAGCGCTTGCCCAAGGTCGAGATACTTCGAAATGCCATCGAGTATATAGAAAATTTGGAAGAATTGCTTAAAAATTCGTCTGGACAGAATTATGCTTCCAAAAATAGCTCGGGCTCGCAAAACTCGTCCCGTTTCACATTTAAGACATCACAGTATTTCAGCTCGGCAAACAGCAGCTCCTATCTGTCTGAGGACAATGGATCTAACTCTTCTGATGTAAAAAAAAAAAAAAACTAAAAAATAAGCAAACAAAAAATTATTTATTCTTCTTATTTCTCT
Organism: Brachionus koreanus; assembly: GCA_016987375.1. Lineage (NCBI taxonomy): Eukaryota > Metazoa > Rotifera > Eurotatoria > Ploima > Brachionidae > Brachionus > Brachionus koreanus. The sequence continues at coordinate 924,738 of PJRA01000216.1, forward strand.
AGAGCAATCATTTACAATTGGTAGATGCCAGCACCAAAATTTATGATGAACAGTTATCCGCATATTTAGGTGAGTACCAGTACCTGTGCAAGCTTTAGATTGAGATAACAAAAATTTATTATTTTATTTGATTGGTTGTGTTTGTATTGATATGAAAAACTTTTCTATTTGCTTTCATTGAGGCCATTAGTTCTAGAAAGATAAAAATACAACCAATTAAATGAGGTCTTGTTGGCTTAATGAACAACTGAAATAATGATTCGTTATTAATGTTTTTATTTTTTTTTCTAGAAAAAACAGAAGCTAACTCTGCATCAAGTTTAAATAAGCTTTCGATGATAGTAGCCGGAATAAACACTAATGCAAATAAACAACAGTCAAATTCAAGCGTGTCGATAAATGCAACTGGTTCTTGCGGCCTGAGTCCGAATAGTCTCAAAATGTCAAGTCCATAGAAGTCGCATTTAAAACTAATCATTATAATTCTTATTTAAATTCATTGATTATTTGTTGATTAATTTTATTTTTTGATGTAAAATTTCTTGTGTCTATTTGTTTTAGTCTATTACCTGATAATACAAATAAATTACCTTTGATAAATAAATTATTTTAAAGAGTAAAAATTAGATTTTTTTTTAAAATAAGATTAAAATTTAAAATTTCAATTTTATTTATTTTTGTTAAATAAATTTAGTTGAAGATGGTATGGTCATAAGTCAAAGTCATGAAGTCAAAGTCAAGTAAAAACTTTGTGATAAAAATATTTTTTCAATTTATGTAAAAAATTTTTATCATAAATAAAATATTTTAAAGATTTAGTTTTGGAATTTTAAAGTTTTTAAATTACACTTAATCATTGTTAATATTTCCAAGTTTTTAGGACTGAGTATTGAACGATGATGGTGTAACAGGATGAAGAAAAATGGATTCAATTAATCCTGATTTAAAAAAATTTTAAATTGTACAATTAGACAAATTTAATCTTTAATCTTAACTTTCAAATTTAATACACTTCTAAATTACTTTATTTCAAATTTTTGTTGATATACTAAATAACAATCATTAGCAAGGGGGCTGAAAAGAAGACTTTTGTCGTTCGGGCAAGTCCCGGGAAATTCCCAAATTTATTTTTCCAATAAATAATAATTAATCCTGATGTAGCTGGGATACTCAAGAATTTTTTTGCAAAATTAAGCTTCCTAGGAATAGCAAACTTCAATTTTCTCCATCTTTTGTATCAATATCAGCATCATTGTCAATGTTCTCATAATATTGATATTCTTTTTCAAAACATCTATTTTCACTATCGTATAGCTGAAAAATGTTTTCCTCTTTGTTGGTGAGTTTAGTAGTGAAATGGAAATTCAGAGTTGCCACTATTTATACTAGCTAAAGTCGGAATATCATTCTCATTATTATTTTGAATCGATTTATTTGCGTTTTAGTTGATTTTTTCCCATTCATTAGCTTTGATTACTTTTTATAAATGCTGTTAAAAGCTCTGCTTAAGTCTCATTCAAATTTGTTAAAGGTCAAAGTCTGACTTTTACTTTGACTTTGTCAAATTTTGACTTTAAACTATGACTTTTGAGCAACTCTGTTTTATAGCCTTATTTGAATTCAGTTTTGAACTAATGATCAAAAATATTTAACTGATTCATTTTTATCCTAATTATCAATTATTTTTGAATAAAAATTTAAGCAAAAATTAATTTTTTTCCATCAAATAAATTGCTGGTCATCAAAAAAATTGACTTGATTTTTAACCGTATCCCGTTGCAGATAGATAACCCTCATAAAACACACTCAATAAGCGGAGCAACAACTGGTATGCTTCATCTCTTTATTTTTAAACTTAAACCAATGTATAAAATTTATAAATGTCTGAAAGTATCAGCTCAAGTCCTAAATTTGCAATTTGCAATGGTAAAAAGTAAATAATTTACTAAAAATATTCACTCCAGCTGTGACCTTCAAACAGCTCTGGACACTTCATTTTTTTCCTTATTCACTCCTTGTGGAGCATAGGGACATATAATTTTGAAAGGCATTCAATTCTTTTTATTTTTACATATAATGTGACTTAAAGTTTTAGAATGCAAGAATAAAATGTTTGCTTAAATCAAATAAAAATATCCAACCTTTTAGAAAAAAGCAAAATTTTATTACTCAACATAATAAACAAGGAAGACAAAATTCTGAAAGATGACTTAGTTGACTTGGGCATTTATTAGCAAATTCAACACACAGAACAACTGAATCAATTTGATCTGAAGGATTATCTTTTATCCGTTGTCTTTTATAAGAATACTGATTGAAAATAGATAAAAAATAGAAATAATAGTAATAAAGGTACAAATGTCATCGTCAGCTGTGAATAATCATATACCAAAAAAACTTTTTGCAGATCACTTCTTTTTTTTATGTGTAATTTTTATTTTTTAATTAAAACTTTTATTTAACATTTATTAACAGATGAGTTTAACAACATTATTTACAACTCCTCCTTAAATTTTGGAATTGCTCTAAATCTTAAAAATATAAAAATCGAGCAAAACCTTAGAAAGTTCGGTTTTCAAAGGAATTCTTCTATTCAAAAAAGGAATGATCGCCCATCCACCCTCAAAAGTAACAAAAGAAATCCTGTTTTCGATTAAAACATATCCATCATAGTTCTTGGAGAATTTATATGACCGACCTCATGAAGGTCTGCATTGATCAAATTTTCGTGATGCAAAGCACCGTGGAACAATGCATTGAATTTAATTTTATCACATCCGTATTTGTATCCAAGTGAAAAATCAATGACTTAAGTAATAAAATTGAAAAAAAAACAAGTAAATTTTCTGGATTTATCAACCTCCAGACTGCTACAAAATGAAAATCTAAAATACATGATTGCTCTGAAAAATCAATTTTTTTTTTTTATTTAAAATAAAATTAAAGTTACAGCAGTAACTAAAGCACGGAACTCCATTTACCTTTATTAAATATTTCCATTTAAGCTTATCATAAAATCACAACTAGCTAAAAGGGTAATAGAATAATAATACTCAAACTACTTTTTTATTTTTTTTCTAAAACAAAATAAGCAGAGAAATCTTAAAAAACTAATTCTCTCGCCAAAATATCACTTAAAAAACATTATTAAGAGATTGTTTATATGACTTAAAAAATATCTAAACATTTTAGTCAGCATTTTTCTGATCTCTAATGTATTTATGTTATTGCTTTAAAATCTGATTAACTATAAAAAATATTGAAAGATAAAGCAAACAAAATCAAGATTTTTGGACTAAAAATTTAAAGATAAAGATAAATAACTTTTATTATCATCAATATTTAAAAATTAAAAATAATGATTAAAAAAAATTTTAAATTTTCAACTAGGTATCACATTAGGCTTGGCTTCATTATGAGCTTTAGAAATTTTTATTTTTTTAATTTTTCTAAAATATTCAAGTTAAATCTTATTATTAATTTTAATTGCAAACTTAAAAAAAAAAATATTAAATTTTGTAAAACTATCTATAGTTTATTTCAAGCTTAAATGGAAGCCGAATCGAATGTTCAATAGCTTGGTCTTGCATGAAAGCTGGTAAAATTTTTTCCAAAATAATTGTGGGGGATTTATCGAAAATCTTTTCTTTATGAGATAAGTATCTGTTCAAAGCAATCTATAAACTCGAGGTCGGTGTTTTATTAATAACCACATTCACAAATGCTTATTATTTCGTGTCTTTAACTAACAAAAAGAGAAAAATTCATAGATTTTTGTTTGACAATGGTGCATTTTTTGTATCCTTTTTTTACATCTATTAAAAAATAATCTTAGACTATAATAAAAAAAAAGACTTTTTGAAGCTAATCTAAAAAAATAAATGCTAAATTTTTGCTTTTTTTAACAACATATAGGAAAAAAATTAGTTTTAGGACCTCACACTGATCAAATTAGTGTTGCGTGTCCAACAAAATTTAATTTTCTCTTAAAATATAAATTAAAATAACTTACTCTAATTTAAATTAAAAGAAAATTAGAATTTTTAGGTATATTGATTAGTTTATCTCTTAAAAATATTAAACGATTTCAATTTTATAATGTAAGATTGAAAATTTAAATTCAATAATTTAATAAAACTTTCTTTTTTTTTTATTATTTAAAATTGAAAATAAAAACATTAAGTTTTTCGCTTTCAAGTTAATAAAAATTTTTATCAAAAACTAATTTTTATATGTTTTCTTTTTTTTTTGTTAACCAAGATTGTGTTTATTAGTACAACAAATAAATGGTAAGTTAAAAAAAAAAGTATAAATAAATAAGGATAAGAATAAAACTAAACAAAAAAAAATAAGTTGTTTTTTCTACGGGCTATATCGGAGTACGTAAATTAGCCTGCAACGTGTAAGAAATTTTAGTTTTCTCTTGGTTTTTGATAATTGTTTCTGAATCTCGGACCTGAATTGACGCTTCGAGGAGCTTCATTTCTCAATCTAGACTGTCGAATTTGCAAAGGTGGAGCATATTTACTGCCTCTCAATACAGATCCATTCGGTCCGGTCACATTAATCGCTAATAATTTATTACTGTCCTGTATTACATCAAACTCAACCGGTTCACCGTCATCTAAGCTTGCCACTGCTTTGTTTGTCGCTTGAATTCCCGATTTGTGAACAAATATATCTTGATTGGTATCAGATCTTGTCACAAATCCAAAACCATTTTTATAATTGTACCACTTGGCCATACCTTGAACTCTTCTATCTACAAATCTCATATTTGGTGGCAATTGATTTTGCTCATTTGCTTGATAATAATCTAAATTAAAATTCACTTAATAATTTAATTTAAAGAAATAAATAATAAACATAAATAATTATTTAATAGTAATTTATTTTTCGAGTTCAATTTCTTTAGTTCTACTTACAAGCATTTTGCGATGCTCGAAAATTACTATTCTGATTTAAAGCAGGATTCATGTAATTAGTATTACCATTCATGTATCTTGGGTTGTTATTATACACCGGATATTGTTGTGCTGGCAGTCTAATTGGTGGTTGGTATGGTGGAATCGAGTTTGACATTAAAGGCGGCATATTACCATAATTTGGCCGTCCTTTTTTCAAATTAAAAAATTATAATTTTAAAAATAGCTTCTTTGAATTTTACTTGGTCTAGTCTGTGAATAATTAACAGGACCATTGGTATTGAATTGATTAGGTACAAAGTTGTTGTTCATTCCTCGATTAATTGGATATCCATTCTGGTAGTTCATCGGTCTTCTGTTCATTCTAAAATTGTTTCTAGGCATTCTGGGTGCTTGATTTTGCCTATTGTAACCAGATCTATTGATAGATCTTGTGTTTTGTCTGTTATTTCCCGGTCTGGAAGTTGATCGAGAGCCTCTGTTGCTTGCCTCTCGTCTTGGATGAGCGTATTCTGATCCTTGAACAGCTTCGCCATTTAGGCCAGCAATATCAGCAGCTTCAACACCTTTACTACCCTCAATGATGTTAAACTTGACTGTTTCGCCATCGGCCAAACTTCGAACTTTATGATTCGGATTTTTGTTTGCTATGGCAGTGTAATGTGCATACACATCCTGATCATTGTCATCGCGACTTATGAAACCAAAACCTGCTTTCACATTGAACCACTTTACTTTTCCTACTACGTTTTCTTCCAAATACTTTTTATCCGCTTGTTCTGTGCGATTTATTTTATCAGGTGAGTAGCGCGAACCAAGTACATTAGCTCCATCTGGTCCGCTTACATTAACAGCTTCTAATTTTCCATCAGCTCTCTTCAATATATCGAATTCGACCGGTTCGCCTTCGCTCAAGCTCGCCTTGTATTTATTCGGATTATTTTTGATTATAGCACTTGAATGAACAAAAACATCCTCGTTGTTATAGTCACAATGAATAAAGCCGTATTTTATTTTAACATTGAACCACTTTACTTTGCCCGTAACTCTGGCCTCGTTTATAATCTTCAATTCGAATGAAGGAATGTCTCTTTTAATAGCTATTATGTCGAGTACTAAATAGCCATCTTTTCCGGATATATTCACCGCTTCAAGACCATCAGGTGCTTTTACTACATCAAATTCCACTTTCTCTTGTTCTATCAAGATTAATTTTCGATTCAGACGTCTTAGATTTATTGAAAAAGGCTTTATTGATGAATGATGGGCAAATACGTCCTCTTTAGTATCATCCCTAATTTTCAAACAAAAAAATTATTTTCTATGCTTCATATTAATTTGAAAAAAACAAAAATACCGTGTTATGAAACCAAAGCCTTTGAGACGATTGAACCATTTAACTGCTCCTTTGATATTTGTCGCTTAAATAAAGATTAATTTTAGTCTGGCAGCTCAAAATTTTCAGTGAATACCTAAGCTCAATAGAATAAAAAATAAACCCTTAGTTCTTTAGGCATTCAGTAAAAAAGAAGTTTAGTAACCTATAGGTTCTTTCTTGTTTTCAATTTGCTGATTCACTATGTCTTTATCCTCTGTTTTTAGAGCCATTTTGTTTTTAAGATTGAATTTAAATCTAAGCTAATGTATAATTTGCTATTTAGAAATCAAGTGAATTATACAAAATATTTCCAATAAATTTTTCTTGGCAAAAAGTGATGTGGGTTGCTAGTTTTAAGTCTTTAAAAACGGATTTAATACTGTGTGAAATTAAGAATTTTTTTTATAAAGAATGAAAAGAATACGAGAATTTTCATGCTTTTTTTTATTTATTTATAATTTATAAAGCATAATTTGCATGAATGCAACTTTTTTAACTAAATATATTTAATCGCAGACATTTTTAAATTTGATCGTTTACATATTTTGTCTTTTCTAGGTCTCAAATATAAATTTTTGTTGTAGTTAATGCTGTGATCTATTTTGGCATAATAAAAATTTTTCAACAAAAATGAAAATTCTTTTTCAGGAAATTTATTTTCATATTTGAGAATAGAATTTTAAAAAATGACAAATTTAAATTGCTTTTTAGTCTGCTTTTTTAAGTTTTACTTGTTAGCAGACTAAAAAGCAAAGAATTTCGATATTCAATTAATTTGTATTCCAAAAAATTTAAAATTAATAGACCATTAAATTCAAATTTTCATTTTGACACTTGTTCGAGATCAATATTTTTTAAATTTAGATTTAATTTTTTTTAATTTAATTTACAGTTCTTTTTTACATATTATAAAGAGTGCTACATTTTGTAAGTACAATGTTAAATAAGTTGATAATTATTGAAATTTAAGTATTTTATTGAAGGACGTTATTTCTTCTGCTAGTAATTTTTTTTTCTTGCTAGCAAATTTATGATAGCTAAAATAATGATAGTAATTATTTTCTTCTGCTAGCAAGTTTTTTTCACCTGCTTGTAAAATTATGTGTATGATAGCAATATTTTTTCTTGTGATAGCAAAAATAAAAGTTTAATAAAATAACCAAAAATATTTTTATTCATATTAAGTTAGAAAAGAATAATAAAGAAATTAAGCTAAGTACCGACAAAAAATATAAATATTTCATATGGAAATATTAATTTTAGTTTTTTCGCTGTCCCTTTGATTTTATGATAGAACTATTTTCTGTATTGCTTTTTTTAGTTGTAGAACCACAAGGTCGTTTTGGACCATTTGAAGATTTTTGTGCATCAGCTTGATAATTTTGATCAATATTTAAATCATTCGGTTCATTTAATTGTAAAGGATTCGATAAGTTTTCACTATTTATAACATTGGATAAAATGTAATACTCTTGAAAAGAATTTTCCAAAGGAGTGGCTTGTTGTTGTAACTGTTGCTGTCGAGATTCAGAAGGTTGAATTTCAAATGTTTTTTTTTGTTTTTCCAGGGTTACCCTTTTTTCTTTTTTGACCTAATGGAACATCATGTGCATTTGGATGCCATTCGAGTTTTTTTCTTTGCAAGATAAAGCTAATATATGCTTACAAACATAATTTTTCCTATAAAACGGACACGTACTTTCTCCAATCTGATGATATTTCAACTTTCCAAATAGATGTTGTCAAATTATACCATTTTTCAAAATCATTCACTTCAATTAAGTTAAAATTGTTTTTGTATTCGATGATTGATTCTTTATTTAATTGTTTATTGGAATTGGTTTTGGAAGCTTTTCCAAAAGGATGAAATGATTTATTTCTGTCAGTTGTTCCGATTATTATCACTGGAAAACCCTGCCATAGCAATTTTATGAAGAGAGTCTTATTTTCCTTGGGTTGATGAGTCTAGAACAATGACGATTGAGGGGAGATTTAATACAGATGTTCAAAATAATAAATGGATTTGAGATCATAAATTTTGTAAAAGGAATAAATTATGCAAATAGCTTATGCCTTAATCTAAGAAGAGAAAATAAACATAAACTTGTAAGAGAGATTAACAAAAAGGACAATACCGTTATCATTTTTTAACAAACAGAGTTGTTGAATCATGGAACAAGTTACCTAAAGAAGCAATATCAGCAAGGACAGAAAATAGTTTCAAGGCACTAATTGATAAAGAAATATTTAAATGGAAACCATAAGGACTGCAATAGCCTTAATGGCTAAGGGCAAAATTTGCGCTGGTATAGATCACTATACCGCAGTATCTAAAACTACTACTACTACTATTGATAAAGAATTTCACAATATGAATATTTTTTATCTTGCTTTATACTTAATGAAGTTTTAAAAATGAATAAACATAAATAAATGTTGGAAATCAATTTTGTTGAATCATAATCATTTAGAAATACACTTTTTCTAAAAAAATTTTAAATTGAATACCTTCACCAATAAATCAGTGTTTTCTTTAGGTCAAAATAGTTTAAAAAAATATGAGGGCATATGGGAGGAGGATTACAGTTAATAAACATTTTAATAAAAAATAGTCGAGTAGTTGAAGATGATTTTTAAAATTTTAACAATTAAAAAAGCTTATAAAATTAACCGTTATTAGATAGATATTGTTTTAACTTAATTTAGAATTAGAATAAGTTTTAGATTTCTTAAAAAAGCCAGTTTAGTATATAATAGGAGGGGACAAAGCTCCAACTCCTTGTTTCTATTAGAAAAATATAAGTTTCGATTTTTTAAAAAAGGGTTTTTCTAGTTTTAACGATAAATGTCATAAGATGACTGACTGTTAACTGTTAAAGGTAAAATTTGCTCAATATTTGTAACAAATAACTTAAAAATTTATGGAATTATAATTTATTAATTTTTTAATATTAATCAGCAATCTGGCCAACTGTCATATCTATATTATTGTTTTTTGGCCTCATACAATAAATCTAAAAAATATATTTATGTAATTTAACGTGATCTTGTGTAAAAAATCGTCAAATCCTCGTAGCAAATATCTCATATAATCTCTCTTGTCAGTTGACTAATTTTTTTAAATAATCATGAAAATTTCTATAATAAAAAATAACAGAGTTTTATATTACAAAAAATTTTATTTTAATAAAATAATTTAAAAATACTAAATTAATATTTACTTTATAGAATTTTTAATCTATTTTACTGATTTTTATTTGTCGAGAAAAAATAATAATTTATTTACGCTTGATGATTTTCTCTACAAAAAAATTTATATCTTCAACTTCTCTATATTCATATACCAATGATCTTATCTTATTTTCATCGTTTGGAAAAATTTCTCTAAGTCTTTTGATTAAATTTTCTCTTTCTTCACTTCTGTTATTCTTTTTTTTTGCCGTTTGAATTTGGGGTTGCTTAAAGTTTATCAAATTCTGAATCTGAGAAACGTTTTGCGAATTTTTTGGCTTAGAAGCGGTCAAAACGGAAGAAGAATGTGTTGATTGAAAAGGTTTTGACTTATCACTGGGTTTTGAAAGAAATTCGTCCAATGTTGGCCCTTTTCTCCCCAATGGATCTGATGCAACCATAAATAAATCACCAATAAACGAAAATTGCAGTAAACTAGTTTCTACAAGTTTTTTCCATTCTGGTTTTTCTTCCATCAAATCTCTATAATTGTCGTTCGAAACTATTATTCCTTCATAATGCAGCGCAGCCTCAAGTATAAATCTATCATCATATGATACTATTAATTTTTTTTCTACATATCTAGACGGAGTATATGCCAAATATCCATTTTCATCCAGCTGGTCAAGTATTTCTGGATTTAGACTCGGGCATTCCTTGTCTGAATTGCCTCTTCTAAATCGAGGTACCATAGCATAAACATCCTTATGACCCCGGTTTAAAAAATAATCAACTGCAATCTTTATGCCTCTGCATGAAAATGATTTACTAAGTTTTCCATGTCTTAAAAAAATTTTTAAAAAATTTACAAAAATTTGAAAGATAATAAGTGGTTGTGTTGGCGTCCGTGCAGTATACAGTAAACGGGACCGTAACCGTATTAAACAGACATTTTTTTACGGGCGAACTCTGGTCCGTTTATTTTAGCTGGCTGCTTTTTAACCCGTTTAATAAATGTTTAAATTTAGAATATACAGTATGTTGCAAAAGTTTAGAAATTTTTTTATTTGTTAACACAAAGATTGTTTTTATGTGTATAAAAGGCGGTAAAATAAAAAAAAAGCGGTCACTGAAAATAACTCTGGACCAATCACTAACTGTCCAATTAAGTCTCTGTTTACACCACTTATATCTTTTTTGTCTATCTTTTATGTTAAGAAGCGGTTTTCTGACCGCTGTATGAGACTCTAACCCTTTTTTTTTGAGATATCTCATT
>PJRA01000216.1:947045-970079 GCA_016987375.1 Brachionus koreanus
TTTGGCGGGTTGATATCTTTGGTCACATAATTTACATTTTCGTTCATCCATGTTGTGCTTACCATAGAATAGTGAGCAGACGCTAATTCAGGCCAAAAAACGTAGTCAAGGTCTTCATGATACTCATGTATAAATGGGAGCAGTCGTTTATTCAAGCATTCGTCGATATAGATGCTCGAATTGATAGCAACCGACTTTGATGATCGAAAAAGAGGCTTAGACAAACCTCGATCAGTTATGGCTATCCAAACAAGCACCTTCTTTGGAAACTTCTTTTTTCCAGCAAACCGAACACTGTCCGGACTAGTAGACTTGTCATTTGTGTAATATCCAGCATTTCCCGGCATGTTGTCGCCCGCCAAAGTAAAGTACGTTTCGTCGTCCATAATAAGCGAACATGGTGAACGATATAGCATATTTGAGAAAAATTTAAAATAATCATTAAGATAACACAAAAATTACAAAAAGGAAAATAGCTGGTTAAACAACTAAATCACTTTGTCAATCCATGAAAGTTAAGGTTTTTAATTTATCAAAAATATTTGAACATTTTTCAAAAAGAAAGATAGTTTAAAAGGATAAGGAGCATTTTAAACAAAATAATCAAAATTTTGATATTTTTAAATTTGCCTTTTAAATTTTAAGTTAGATTTTTTTTTTATTTTTTGTTAAAGTATTCAAATAAAAGAATGCAATTAAAAAAAATGAATATTGATTTTTGAATTATAAAATTAATTTTATATGCTTTTTAGTGAAAAATCATCTCTTTTACAGTTCGTTTCTCATCAAGGTATTTAAGGAAATATTCTAAAATTAAAAAGTTTATTTTTTTTCATATTAATATTTCGTTTTATCCATTTAATAGTTTAAAAATAAATTTTTTCACTTGAATTAAATTAAAGTTGAATAGTAAAAAAACTGAAAAATTATATTATTATATTTAACTAATTAAATTGACACTAGCTTCTGTTTTTTTAAGTTGGAAATTTTTTGTATGAAATTATTTTCAATAATTAAGAAATGTTTTCATTTTTAATAAAATTGAAAAAAAAATTTCTTTCATAATTCTAAAATTCTAATTGATTAAACTTAAAATTTTCATAGCTCAATCTTTCAATTGATTAAAAAATAGATTTCAAAGCATTTGTTTGTAGTGGTCTATTTACTATCTCGATTACTAAACTAAATAGAAATATAAATTTATGAAGGAAACTTGAAAAATTTTTCATAAATTATTTTAAATTATTTCCATTAATCAATACGAAACTGCAAAATATTCTACAAAACAAGCAATTCCCATTCATATTTTCAACAAGATGCTTTTAGATCGGTTAGAAAAGCTTCTAACCGAAAATACAGTTGACCAATTTCAACTCGAATTAAACCAGAGCATTTCCAGTCCGGAATTATTCAGTGTCTTTTCGGTATATTTGAATATTAATTTTATTCTATGAATTAAATAGGAATTATTTTACAAAGGACGGAGAAACTTTATTTCATCGATTAATTAAAAAAGACTTGCCAGAAATAATTAAAGAAATTTTTATTTATAAACTATCAGACTGTGGAATAGACATTAATGTCCAGAATTACAAAAATTCTCAAACCTGTTTACATCAAGCAGTAATTAGAGGTCAATCTGAAGTGGTTTTTTGCTTGCTTAAAAATGGTGCAGATCTGACAATAACAGATAAGGTTAGCAGATATTTAAACTCTAAATTAAAAAGTCGATAGTTATTTTTTTAAGGATGGACTCTGTGCCTACAATAGGGCTCGAAGACTCAATTGTCCTGAAAAATCAAAGAAAATTATTGCAAAAATGCAAAATTTTTATGTAATTTTAACAAAATATTTTAAATAAAATAAATATATTTGATTTAAATAAAGCCAACGTACTGGATAGGCATTCAAAACAAAGATATGAGCATTATCCGGCGTTTGGTGAACAGTTGGTGTCGATTCAAAGTCAATAAAGGAGGAAAAAATTTGATTCAGCTTGCCAAAGAGCAAAATTTTCGAGAAGCGTTCATGTTATTCTCATCACTAGAAATAACAATGGTTGAAGACTAAAATCTTTAATTATCATATATTAATATTATTTTTAAGGATCTAATAACTGCAGTCATGGCCAGTAATGTAGAAAAAGTTGAGTTTCTTACAATTCATCATAATTCGGAAATAAAACTAGATTTAAAAAACATGGTAAATATTTTTTTTAATTTTTTTGATTTTTTAAAAATAAAAACTCAAAGATTTTATTTATTTATTTCAGTTAACGCCTAGAGGGCTGTCATATTATCAGTTGATGTTTTGAATAATTTATCTACCATAACTTATTAAAATTCATTTTACCTTATTTGGCAATTTGTTGTTGCATCTTTATTCTCTTTGGAAATCTAGTCACGTACTGGATTCAATATTTAAGCAACTCAATTTTATTGTTATATATTATTCTTATTCTTAATTCATTATTCTTTATCTTTTTTACGTTTGCATCGTACTCCAATAAAAGCTTATTTTTCGCTTTTAACGTTTCTCTCTGACTAGTGGTGGCCATCTTATATCGCTGCTACCATGTAATGTATTTGGGAGTTAATAGAAAGACTAGCTATAACTATTACTTTATTAAATAAAGATAAAGAATAATGAATAAAGAATAAGAATAAAATATAACAATAAAATTGAGTTGCCAAATAACAAATTACCAAATAAGGTAAAATGAATTTTAATAAATTATGGTAGATAAATTATTCAAAACATCAACTAATAATATGACAGGGCGATGTAAAAAAAAATTTTTAAAGATAGGGTTAGACTTTTTTTCACAAAGCCTCTTTATAAATTTCAAGGACAAACATTCTTATAAAATTTATTTTTTGTTTTTTTTTAAAAGATCTCTTTAAGACAAAATATGATTATTTAAAAAAATTAGCCAAGCAAGAGCAATTAATATATTGTAAATTACTTTCAAATGAATTTAATTGTTAAATGATTCTAATATCAAAAATCAGATAAGCATATTAACTTTATTTTATTTTAATGTCAATAGAAACCTAATGAAAATTTTTTTAAAAAAAGCTAATTGATCTGCTGGCCGCCGTATTTTTGCGAAAATTTAGCTCTTAATTAAATTTCAACTCTTTCCTTCCATTTGACACTTCAAACGAAAAAGCACACTGTGAATCTTTTTTCAAAATTCGCTTTCGTCCTTCTTTATCCTTTGATTCCGCCTAAGCCATCTCACTTCATTTTCAATTTATTCGGGTTTAATTTCCCAAATTTATTGCTTGGTAAGTTCTAATTGCTGAACTTTCGTAGCAGAGAGAAAGTCATACAAATATGCACTTTTTTTTCGGAAAGGATTGTTAAAAGATTTTATTTGAAATTTATTAATTAATTAAATTTAATATACAGCACTGATTTGAAATTTTTGTGGATGGTAATTTTAAAAATTTAGGCTAATTTACTTTAAAAAATACCATTTTTGTGCGGGATTGTAATATGACGAAATTTACATAAAAATTTCGTAAAATATTGTAAAACTCGCTACAAAGCCCATTTCCTACATATGTTATGCATGAACGCTATTATGTCTTCTAAAATTGTACTTCAAATTACAAAAAAATTTATACCATTCTCAAAATTAATAATTTCATGTCCATTAATTATTTTAGATAATTGAATTAAATCACCTCTCATGTGCCTAATTTTGAGACCTGTAAAGTTAAACATCTTAAGCATTGTGGCATAATCATATTTTCGAAGTGAAGGAATGATCTTGGTCGCTCTTCTTTGTATCTTCTCGATTTCTGAATTATCTTTCTCAAGAAATGAATTGAGTTTCAGAATTTATGATATTCATTATATAAAAGAATGTTGAAATAAGTCTACATTATATTAAAGTATTAACAAAGTTTCAGTCAAATTAATTGACTTCTCACAAGTCGGATTTTTTTCATTCTGCTGAAAGCATGCACGAATGAATTTCTTTTAATCCTTTTTTATTCAAAGCTTGAATTTTCTAGTAATCAGTAAGCTTTTGAAAAATAATTTGTTTCTTTTATTTATTTTTGAGAAGCTATTAATTCTCACAAAAATTAAAAAAAAATAAAATAAATTTTTTTTACAAAAGTTATATCATTTCCAATTAAAATTTATTTATCTGTCAATTTAATTTTGATACAAATCTTTTGATTTATAATCAAATTTGATTAATCATTTACTAAATTTGAAAAAAAGGTGATATTTTGAATGAATGTGATTTTTAAATTTTATATGAGAAAGGCCTTTCTTTAAATCTATATATCTTGTATAATGCTCTTTTTAAATCCAATTTTCAGTCTGTGTCTCACATAAAATAGATAATTTATAAAATCATCTTGGTACAGTCAATTAAGTTGCAATAAACGAGCTGTAGAGCATTGAAAATTCAACCATTTTTATGGATACACTTATAAATAGTTAAAGTTGATGAGATTCAAGATTCTTTCTTTTATTATTTAATCTTATATAATTTACTTAAATACAGAATTTGAAAATTTTTTTTTAATGTTTGACTAAATTAATTTTTGCTTGAGATTGGAAACTTTTTGTTGGATTTTAGGAGAAAATAAAAAATATTTGAACAAAAATTGACTTTTTCTGTATGCTAAATTGTTTTCTCTAAATTTACAATCTTTAGTCAAAACTATTCTCGCATTTTTAAAAGTGTCTTTGGTTTCAGTAAACTTAAAAATCTGATCCACACATTTCAAAGTATGGTAGCCATACTTACTAAATCTTCTTAAACACATCGAATGTTGCATCACATCAGAAGACTGAAAAAAATAATTCTTATCAAAATTAAGATCATCTGCTAAACACATTCTGAAATGTGATTTCTAATCCAAAAAATTTTTAAAATTGAAAAAAAAATTGATAAGCCCTTTAGTTAATTCAATGCAATTCAAATAACTATTAGAGATCTTAACAAAACAGCTTCAACTTCATATGAGAATTTTTAATACAGTCTTGGAAACTCCGATTCTAGATATTTAAAAAAACTGATTTCCAAAACGTCACAAGATAATACACAAAGTAAAATGATTCTTGTTCTGATGTGATTAATATTCGATGTGATAAGAAGATTTAGTAAATTTGGGTACCATACTTTTAAGTGTGTGGATCAGATTTTGAAGTGTGCGCTGAAATAGCATTCCCTTTTACCTGATACAAAAAATCATCATTAATAAATTACAAAATTATTTTTATTTTAAATTAATTTAGAGAGAAAACAATGCTACAATTTTGTATTATGCAATTAGAAACAAAAACACAAGTGTTTTAAAATCAATTCTCAAAATGAAACCCTATGTTTTGAATGAACTTCAATCAGATGAATTAGATGTAAAATTTTTATATTCAACAAAATAAATAAGATATATTAGCTTCATTTGCTAGATTGATTATCCAATCTATTTTGCTGCTTTAGATTCAAAAAGTAGCCAAGAATGTCTAAAATTATTGACACCCGAAATCAAAATACTTAAACCTTCTCAAATAGATATTAGCAAGCTTTTTTATAGAGGAATGTCATTTCTGAGATATGCAATGGAAAAAAGTGTAGACATTAAATTGATCGAGTGGCTAATGAACTCTGAATATTGTTCTAATGAGCTTATAACTTTAAAAGACTCGAACTATGAAAATTGTAAAGAGTTTGCATCGAGAATAAAACGAGATGATTATTGTGAAATGCTTGACAGAATTACTGTGAATTACATCCTCTATGACAAAAATTTAAGAATGCAATTGGCTTTAAATGGATTTGATTTTAACAAAAATAATCTCAAAATTGTAATCAGATTTTTATTTATATTTTTTTTAAATTTGAATTCTTTTTTTTAAAGGAAGAGGAAGAATTAATTAGTTTTGCTAATCGAAATCAACTTTTAGATGTATGCTCATTTTTAGACAATGTTGAAAAATATCAAGTAAAAATAAAAAAAAATATGTGCAAAATTATTTAATTTTTTCTTATATTACAGAAAAAAATAAAAGATTTTCATCTAGCTGTAGAAAAAAATGATTATTATCAAGTAAACGCGAATTTTAGAATGTCTGAAACTGGTTTGGATGATATTTTTATAACAAATATCATAACATCAAAACCTAAAGTAATCTAACTTCTGTTCAAAAAACACAATTAAAATAGAATAAATAAAAAAAAGGAAGAAAGTCAATCCGTATTATTCAAAGCAGTTCTAAATGGTTACTATGATGTCCTTAATTTATTACTGGATCTTTCGATTAATGAACCGAAGCGAACTTTTTCAAAATTCGATGAAATCAGAGATCATGTATTTTTATTATTTTTTTCTTTAAAAATTTATTGAAACATTTTTCAAAAGTGTTATCGAACTCCCTTGCATTATGCTTGTGGCTATGATGATAAGAAAAAAATGAGCCAGTTGTTAACAGAATATGGATTTTCAGAAAACGTTTTTGACAAGGACGGTATTACGCCGCTGGATTTTCAAGAACGAATTCAAAGTGAAGAATTGCAAATTTTGCTTTCGAATCAAAGAAATATGATTTTTCGTTGTGAGGAACCAAATCCATGGAGTTGGAAAGTCTGGACTCAAATTCAAAGAGAAAAGAACACTCTAAAGCAAATAATGTCTCTTTCTGGTTCAAAATTTAACGGCTGCTATCATGGTCACATCCATCACTCTCACCATCACAACGAGCACACAGATAATCAAAATGATTTAGATAACGAAAACAATAGATATTGTACAATTGTCTAAATTAAGCAAAAAAATTTCCTTTTAATAAAGTTTTTTTTTTAAATTTAATTTGAATTGGGAAAAAGCTTTTAACGAATAAAAAAAATTCTTTGTAGTATAAACAAAATTTTATTTATTTTAGTATAAAAAATGAATTATTATAGCATAAAAAGTCAATTAAATTTGAACCATAGAATAAAAATATGTCTCTTGGAATACTTTCATACATTAAAGAGTAAAAATAAAAACAAAAGTATAAAAAAATCAATCAAATTCTAAAGCGGTTCTTACCTTAGTTGGACGACCTAGTTTCTTTTTTGCTTGTTTGCTTTTTGCTTGTTAATTTAAATCAACTACCTCATCGTCAACTTTCCTTTTTCTTGGACGTCCTCGACCTCTTTTTCCTTACATTTTCAACACTCGCTTGATGGTCTACAACATCAATATGAGGCTCAACAAGATCCACCTCAGGCTCAATCGCATTTATTTGTGGTTTCAATACATCAACCTGGGTCTGAACAACATCGGGTTTGTTCACAAAATTTTGAAGAAAACTGATAGATGTCTTTTTTTTTCAGGTCTAGGCCTAATTACAAATTTTGTTAAATACCTTAACTTTATTCCATTCTAACTTTTTTTTTGGTATTTTTAATTTTTATTAGTAATTTTAGAAAAAATAATAGCAAGACTATACTGTAATTTTTTTATTCTATAGTTGCAAATATTATCCTTAAAAAAAAAAAAATTATGCTACATTTTATTTTCTTATTCTATAAATTTTTTCTTTATTCTATAGTTTTTTTTTATTCGTCAAAAGCCATCGTCCAATTTTCAAAGTTGATTTTATAATGTTTTTTTTTAATGAGAAAATATTACTTGAATTACAGAAATAATTACTTTCTGACAAAAAATAATGTTAAATAATAATTAGTTTGTCACTCAAATAACTTTTTATTGTCTAAATAAACTTGTTCTCAGTACTAAGTCAATTTTTATTTTTTTTTCGCTAAATATCTATCGTCAATTATAACTAATTAATAAAAATATATAGAAACACATAACAAAAAAGTATTATTTCTTATTGTATTAAATAAAATATTGCTTTTCTAAGCATTTTTTGTTTTTTTCCTTTAGTTTTAGGTACAACAAAATTATGTTTTTACAACAACTTTATTGTTATTTCAACCAACTTCCGACTCACAGCAACTGATGTTGCTGTGGCCTTTTTAGAAATATAATGTTTGATAACGTTGTATTCAATACTTTATTTATTTGAATTAAATAATCAATTATAGAAGGCACTAAACTATTCTATCTGGAGTCTAAGTTGCCATTAATAAATTTTCCCTTTTTAATTCGGCTCTGTTTAGATTGAATAAAAATTATAAAGTATATTCCATTATAATTAATTACACATTCGTGAAATCATGAGGGGTGAAAACAAGGCACTGCCATCGGTAGTATTATTAGCCCCCAATTGTTGATATCTGAAATTGTCAAACTTGTCTTTGAATGCATTTATTGAAGTTGCAGAAATGACATAATGTGGCAGCTCATTTCAAAAGGATGCTACTCTGTTTGTTAAGAAGTTTTCTCTTGTATTTGAGAAGTAAAGTTGCTTCCTGAATCTTGATTTTTTAAAATAAATTCATCGAAAGATAATCGTTTGTTAGAGCTTGACTTGAACCTGTGAGGCCATTTTGCTTTACAATATTTTGTTTGCTGACAATTTCGAAAAGTTTGATTGCGTCACCTCTTCTCCTTTTACTTACAAGTGTAAGGATTTCTGCTAATCTAGATATATTGCTGAGTTTTTGAGATCAGGCACTAGTTTGGTAGCTCAACATTGAAATTTTTTCCAGTCTTTTAATGTCTTTCTTTTTGCAAGAAATTCCAAGCTGCTGTATAATATTCAAGATGTAGTCTTGAAAGATGCAATGTAAAACAAATTTTGTTTAAATTTTTCCAATTTTTTGACCCACCAGTTAAACATTAAAAATTAATTTTATTTATTTGTTTTTAAGCCTCATAGGCAAATTAAAATAAATTTTTTTTTTCAAAATATTATTTTATTTTTTAATAACCTTTTAGTAAAAAGATTAGATATTTAAATTTTGACTTAAAAATACGAAAATTTTAATTTATTTAAACATTTTCAATTAAATTAAAAATAGTTCTTAAATTTAAAAATATCAACCAATATTTTAATAAAATTTAAACCCAAATTAATTTAAGTTTATTTTATTTTATCATGGATTTAATGGCAGAGCTGAATATGGAATTTTTTTAAAGCAAAATATTTCAAAAAAAATACTCAAAATGATTTAGTAAGAAATATTTCATCAATTTTAACCATTGCACATTGTTAAGTTAATACTTATTTTTTAAAATAAAAGTGATATAAATAAAATTCATACGAACAGTGAAATTTTCAACAGAACTAGAGCATTTTCGAAAGCTATTTTTATTAAATTTTTATTTAATTTACTGCTATTCGTAATGCCCTTGCCATTATTTAAACTTGGTGCACTTCTTGCCAAACAAATAGCCAAGCCAATGTCAAAAATGTTTAAAGAAAAAGCTGTGCAAAACGAATTTTTTCGAAATCAAGTTGTGATTCGCGTAGCTAATTGTAGATTTGATCTAAATTTTTTATAACTATTTTTAATGGCAATAATTTGCTCAAGGGTATCATACATTCGATATTACTGTGCGTATGAGAATCCTCGGGCTTGGCTCGCCCGACAAAGTGCCACCAATGACCGAAAAAGCAGCGATAGATCTAGGAGGCGATATATTGGCGGAATTTTTTGTATTCGGAACGGCTGTGTCATTGGTCCTGTACGAATATTTTAGACAGTCGTCAAACACCAAAAGCAAGACGGACGCATTCGAGCAAAAAGTTAAAGATATGGAGAGTGAGCTTGAATTATATAAAAAAAACTCGGACGAAAACAACAAACGAATTGCAGAAATGAGCAAATTTTTGCAAGAGCATAAGAAAAAAGTTGAAGAAATGAATAAAGAGTTGATAAAATTAGACAAACGCAGAAATATGAAATTTGCAACACAGACCACTCAGACTTCAAACGGAAATCAAATTGGGAAAATCATGAAGCCAAAAAATTCAGCACAATCAGTCACTCAGGATGTAAAAAATTCGATTGTCTACCAATGTGCCGAAGATACAGCAAAAAAACTATTTAAATAAGTTATTAAACTAAAAATAATTAAATTAGGAAAATTTTTAAAATTTTGTTTTTAATAAAATTAAAGCAGTGTTTTTTTTTATGAATATAAAAATCTGAATTCTTTTTTGGTTAATTTTATTATTAGATATTTTAAAAAAAGGAAAGAAAAGGAAAGTTTTAAAAATTTAAAATTGATTCCTAAATTCCTATTCTGTAAAAATAGGAAAATATCGATCAGGAGTTGAGAAGATCAAGTTAGGTGTACCGCAAGGTTCCGTTCTCGGCCCATTATTCTTCCTTATTTTTATAAATGACTTGCCAATGTATTTAACTAATCTTAAATCGAAATTATTTGCTGATGATACAACAATTTATTCTGATCTTGAGGATTTAACAACAGAATTTTGTCGAAATATTCGCCGTCTCTTTGAATGGTGTAACTTTAATCGTATAGATATCAATTGGTCAAAGACTTTTTGTATGTTTATTACAAACAAACGAGTTAAAATACCTGAATATCTTATACTTGAAGGTATTAAAATTGAAGTGATCACGAAATATAAACTACTTGGAATAACTATTGATTCAAAACTAGAATTTGGCCAACATGTAAGTGAATTTCGGAAGCTTATTAACTATAGACTCTTTTCAATTAAAAAACTTTTTTATTTGTCTTTTTCAGTAAAAGTTCAATTTTTTAAAACTTTTATCCTTCCTTATTTTGATTATTGTCTTTCTTTAAGTATTTACTTTCACAAGTCTAGTATTCAAAGACTAGCTAATTGTTATTATCTTTGTTTATTTAAGCTGTTTAATTTTAAATTTTCATCTGATGATCCTGTTGTTATTAATGAACACTTAAAAAAATATAAACTATTCAGCTTTCATCAGAGAATTTTTTTAAGATTGGGACTTTTTTCATTCAAGGTTTTCTCATCTCAAAATCCTCCAATTTTAGCAGAGCAACTAAAAACAAATGCAGTGAGAAATTTACCATATGAATTAAGGAACAAGACTCATCTTATTGAACCAACTTCACAGCGAAAATTTGGCGAAACAACATTCGGATATTTTTTTTACTAAATTTATTAATAGTTTTTTCCTAAAACAATTTAAATCGAATATAAATATTTTCTCTTTAAAAAAATTTTTATATGAAAATTTGAACACAATGATAACTAAATTTTTATCGATAGACGATTGTCTTTTTTAACTTTTGTTCACATTTAATAAATAAATAAAATAAATAAAAATTAAAGCAGTGTTTTTTTTTATGAATATAAAAATCTGAATTCTTTTTTGGTTAATTTTATTATTAGATATTTTCATGGATTGACAGTCAAGAAATCAAAATAAACATCAAATATCCTTTTGTGTGCTTTTCTGTAGTTTTTCTAAAAATTTCTTTTTTCCTTAGCAAAAAAAGTGTCTTTTTGTCTAATTTTTTGGATTGGGTTTGGGTTTGTTAAGAAAAGGAAAGTTTTAAAAAATTTAAAATTGATTCCTAAATTAAGTACACAAAAGAACACTTAATGCTAACAAAAAAGAAATTTTTAGAAAAACTACACAAAAGGACACTTTTAATGGTAAGAAAAAAAAGCTCATTGTCTATAGCTCGATTCTTTTAAGTTAAAATTCTAATTTTTATTAAAACTAATGTTCAATAGACTCGAAGAATTTTTCCTTCAAAAAAAAAAAGAGAAATTTATTTACAATACCACAAATTTTTAAGTTTTTCCTCAAATTTTATTAAAATAACAACAAAAAAATAATAAAATGACAATAAAAATTTAAAAAAAAAGACTTTTTTACTTGTGGCGCTAAATTTTTTAATTTTTTCCTTATTTGTTTGGACAAGCCCAGTGACTTGAACGTTCGTTATCAGATACCTAAATTTTACCACTTGTCTCACCTTTTTTTACTTTAAAAAAAATTATTTTTTTGCATCCTTTTTTTAGGTATGTTTGCAGTTGTAGACATGTTTATCACTGTTGGAAAGTCCATTTGTTGTATGAAAACTTCAAGAAATGTTATCAAAATGATGGTTTTTAATTAATCTTTTAAATTCATCCAATTACTTATATTCTTGGAGATATTCATATACTCTTCTTACACTTCTTTTTTTTTTTGGTAATGCTTCACCGTCTTCGGCTGTATCATTAAATTGGTTTTCTAAAATGCTGACTGAACTAGACCTTTTATTTTATTTTCCATTGTTTTTTTAAGAATAAGTTGCTATTTTATATTTCTAAAATTACATTAATTAAAGAAAAACAATTAATAAGTATTTAAGATAAAAAAATGGGGTTCTTTGTTTTAAATTAGAATTCAATTTTTAATAAAAAGTTAAGTTTTAATCAAATAAGTGTAAAAAAATAAAAATTAGAGTTTTTTTATTTAATTTGTTAATTCATTTTTTTAAGTATAATCTTAAATATTGGAGAAGTTTATTTAACATTTGGGGGAAAAAATTAAAATTTTGGAAAATTCTATTTAATTTTTGCAGTATCGTTTTTAATGGCCCAAAGAAAAAAAATTAGCTAAAGGAAGTGAAGCGAGAAAAAAAAGTTAACTAATCAATTAGCTGATTTTAATTAGAAAAAAAAGAACGTGGACTTTACTAAATCTAATTAAAATATCTAGGTATATTAATATATATTGTTATATAATATATATTTTAATTAAGTATCAAACATATATCATGTTTATATGCTTTTGTTGATTGAATCATTGATGATAGGCTTGGCCAAAAGCTTATTTATAAAGCTAAAAAGTATGAATCCATTTTTTCAAAGTCTTTATTTTAGTAAAAACCCAAAATGATACTCCAAAATAACGTCAATTAGGCCACATAAGAAAAAGCAATTTAACGCAATTTTTTATGGTAAATAGTAACTTTTTTGGGTCGACAAGCAAACCAAACCAAAAGATTTGAAACACCATTAGACAAATTCTCCAGACTCACAAATTGTATATAAATTAAATTTTTAACTTTTTTCCTTCTTCTACATATTTATAATTTTGTACTCAATCTTTACGTAACAATTGGGTTTAAACGAAGGCGTAAGCCATTCGGACAAACCTGGGGACCCGCCCTAAATTATATTTTTAATAAAAAAATAAATAAGTAACTTTTTTGGAAAAAAAAAAACTTAATTTTTATCAGTTAAGCCTATTATGTTTAGTCATAAATTTTGTGTTTTTTAAAAGATTTGATATTTTCGATTTTAGCATCTTCGTAATTCTAAAATTCAAACTCATTTCATCTGTTAAAATAAACAGAATTAAATGTTTTTCTAAATGATATGTCGAACTCTTTGTTTATTTAATTCTAAAAAATTTTATAAAATGAAAATTTTGAAATTTTGGTTCTGTGAAGGCGTTATTGTAAAAAAGACTTATCTGCAACAGCTGTAACTAGTGAAAATTTGTCTAGAGGAAGATGAAAACGCGTTTAAAGTAAGAAAATTACTAGTGCTGATTCGAGCCTTCAGAGGAAGATAGACTCAGGTAAACAAGCCATTCTATGAGCAGAATGATCTGTGAATAGATGTTTAGTTCTCAGTTCTTACAGACGTTGCCGAGTTGTTTCCGATGATTTTAAAGTTTTCAATGTTCTCAACAGCGAATTGAAATTTTGAAGGAACTATTTAAAAAAATTCTCTAGTAACGGCTTTTCTGACAGATCATTCCTTGTGATGAGAAGTGAATATTTTTTCAAAATTATGATAGCAGAAATGATTGGATCCATCTCAACCAGCTCAGCCAGTGAAATCAAAATGCTTTGATAAAAAGGTGATGTTGAGTATTTGGTGGAATTTCCATGGAGTAATACACTTTGAGCTGGTTCCAGACAGTCATACACTAGACCTAATGCAGCTAGAAGAACAATGACTTTCTCCTTCTGATTTTAATCTTTTTTGCTATATGGCTCATTTTTTTAGAGAACGAAAGTTGAAGAAGTTGAAAAAGATTTAAGACAATTAATGGTACAAGAGAGGAATCGAACTACTTGCTGATAGATAGCTAAAGACAATAACACAGTATTGTCAAAAAAATTAAAAAACAAATATATTTTAATTATTTTAATTAAAAGAACGATTTTTCCCAAAATAATGATTTTATTTATATTTTGAAATGTTAAAAAAATGCATAATATTTTGACTCGCCCTAATAAATTGGTTTCTAATATTTTGGGCTTTCTTTGACTAGTTTACAAAATTTTTCAATAATTTAAAAATGATGACTAGAAATTTGATAAAATAATTTAACTTACAATCTATAAAATATCTAACATAATGTATTAGCGCATTCCAAAAAATTTTTTCTAAATAAAAATGAAAAATTTTTTTTTTAAATCTTTTTTTTCAAAGTACATTCTTAATAATAAACAACTAATTATAATTTATAGACTGAGCCGAATTGTAATTAAAATTTCATAATTTGATTATTTGTTTTTTGTAATTCATTATATACTAAGCTGAATTACTGTTGCGAAAAAACTAAATTAATCCATTAAAAATAACAGTATAAAATTTGAAATTAGATAAAAATTTGAGTCATTTTGGATAAATTTTTCACATATTCTGTAATCAATTATATCATGTCGACTAAGTGAGCATTAATGATCACCAAATCAAACGAAACTTGTGATCAAAAATTCAAAAAATTTACAACTAAAATTTTTTTGAATAAAAATAATTTTTATCTTAGTCAAAAGAATTTTTTTTTTAATTTTTGTTTCAATTGAATTTAAAAAAAAATAATAAAAAAATTGAAAAAAAATTCAATTCTTTTTTTTAGTTGCAATTTTAAATTTATTATAAAATTATATATATATATTATATATATATTAATCGTATGTTTAGTTAGATTTTACTAATAGAAAAAAATACTTATAATATAGCAAAAATAATTTCAAAATTTGTATTTAACTGCAGACTTAAAAAGGTTGCAAATTTATGCTTTCAAATTTTCTTCTACATTGGTACATTCAATTGCAATTTGCGAGTTTTTTCAAATTATAATTAAGATCACACAACAAAAATGAAGTAAGTTCTTTTGTTTGCTGTTCACCTATGAATCGATAGACTTTGATTAAATCCTTTAATTCCAATCTAATCGTCTCTAAATCGATTGCATCCTAAAGTGCTTTTCAAGTCGTTCCAAACGTACTGGAACTTGATAACATCAGTTCCGGAAAGCTAGAAAATTACCAAGAACAAAGTCTATGCGAACCAAATATTGTGTCAATAAAAATAATTAAAATTTTCTAAATTAATTAAGAACCGAATTGTGTATATTCAGTGGGTTCAAAATCTACCCCGGTCACGGTAAGAAAGTTGTTAAGCCAGATTTAAGAGTAATTTATTTTAACGAATTTTTCGACAATTAAATAATGCGTATCATTAATTTTAGACATTGATTTTTATCAATAGAAAATGTGAGGCTTCATACAACTTCAGACGTAACCCAAGATCTATCAACTGGACTGTATTGTACAGACGTAAACACAAAAAAGGCCAAGTAAGAAAATTATAATAAAAATTAAAAATAGCTGTTTATCTATTATTTTAGGTTGAAATCGAAGCTAAAAAGAAGTCGCGCAGATTAGCCAAATTTCAACGAGCTATTACTGGTGCCACTTTGGAAGACATTATGAAAAGAAGAAATCAAAAACCAGAAGTTCGTAAAGCTGAGCGTGAACAAGCCATCAGAGCTGCCAAGGAAATAAAAAAAGCTAAAGCTGCTACCAAGAAACCAGCCGTTCCCTCGCAAGCCGCTGCCAAAAAGGCTCAAGCCAAGCAACAATTGCCAAAAGCTTCTGCCAAACCGGCCGCTAAGCCAGCCAAAATGCCAGGTTTGAGATAAACGAATTAATTGAATAGTATTATTTTTTTAATTCGATTCTTGAAAAAAAAATAAATTTTAACAAAAAAAAATTTTTTTATTTTACAATTAAATTAAAAAATAAAAAAAGATAAACTATTTATTAGATAAAAAAAAATTAAGAAAATAATAGTCATTAAACTGAAAAGAATTTTAATCAAATATTTTTTAATCTTTTTTCGCCAATATTCTCATTACTTGTATCACTTTGGTAAAATAATCTTTTACTTCTTCATTAGACATATCTTTGGTATTCTTTATTATTTCCAATTTGAGTGCATTGGTCAGCTTATGAGCCATTTGAGCCATATTCTCGTTTGATTCCAATCTTTTTCCTAACCTTGGCAATGAATGCTCAATATCTACAAAAAATTGTCCATTCACCACTAAACCAATCGCTAGTACAGCCAAAAGTATCAAGCAAAATCGATTCATTTTTTAAATTAAAATTAAAATATTTTTTTTTTAAATCTAAATTATTTAATTTTAAAATTAAGTTTAAAATAAAACAATAATTGAATTTAATTTAAAAAAGAGAAAAAAAAAAAACAATTATTTTCAATCTTAAGAAAAAAAGTCTGCCGGAAATTGCTTCATAGACATTTTCCTAGTAGATGATTTACACAATTCAAAAAATGATTTCAATAATTTTGGATTCTTGTATCTAAATTCATATTTTTTGCTTATTTTTTCATTAATTTTGCTGGATTCTTTTTTCGAAAATCCAAACACCTGTACATTGCTAGCCTGATTCATCTGTTTTAATAGACTTTTTTTTTTTTGTATTATTGAAGACAATTTTTCCTCAAAAGATTCTATCAAATGTTTCAAATTAGCACTCATAGCCTTAAACCTGTTCGTGCTTTGTTCAACTTGATCCAGCTCAAATTTTAGAATATAATTTATCTTGTTTAATTGATCAATTTTTTTGGTCATTTCTAGCCTATTTTTAAGCTTTGAATCAAGCTCCTTTTGGCTTAAATAGACAGCTTTTTTAAAGTTATCGACCTGTTCTAACTTGACTGTATAGGTCTTTTTCTCTTTGAGAAAATTTTCATTATGAGCTTTTTGTCTTTCTTTTAGAATAGTAAATTTCTCTTTTATTTGACAGATTTTTTTTCGCACAAAGCAAGTGTCGATTTTTAGATGCCGAATCCTAGAGTCTAGGCTATCAATATCTTTCTGATTGCAAGTAATCATTTGGCTAAACATGTCATCCTGATTAGTTTCCATTTCGAAATTCTCGTTTTTCAAAAGTTTAATTACTTTTTTCAAATGTTTCAGCTTAAATTTCATCTCGCTGTGAAGTTCATTGATTCGAATTTTTTCAATATTCTTCAAATTACTGCTTTCTAATTTTGTACTAATGGCATTAGATTCGCTCAGTCTATTTATACCATTCAAAATATCCTTGTTAATCGAGTTCAACTCTTGCAATTGAGAGCTCAATTGATCACTAAGAACAAACTTTTTATTCAACTCAAATTCGGCATTTTCCTTAGCAAATTGCAAATCTTTTTCTAATTTAAATTTCAGCTTATCTAATCTGTGATAATTTTTCTTGAATTTATCTTCATCTATTTGTCTAATTTCCTTGTAAAGGCTTCTTAAACAAGTTAAATTAAGCTTTGCTTCATAATTAATCGTTTTGGTTTGCTCTTTGTGTATCATATCCTTTAGCTTCAATTGATAATTTTGATCATCTTCTTGCTCTATAATAACTTGTTTCAAATTCAAATCGTTTGATATTATTTTTTTAATATCAGTTTTTGTTATTAAAATATCTTTAAAAAATTCTTGTGCTTGAGGCTCCATTTTTAAGTTTGCCTCTTGATTAGTTTGGTTAGTGATCGAGTGGAGCGAATCTGGCGCTGGCATTAAAAAACTCTCGTTTCTATCATTCATATTGCACAACACTAAAAGACCATTCTCAAAAGCACTTATCAAAAATATTCTATTCATACAATTTGAAATGACTAGTTGACTTATTCCACAATTTTGACGAAAATTTTCGCTAACTATCTGCCAATGACTACTTTCGGCCAAAGAGTGCTTGATGTGCAAAATATGGCCTTTACGGGTGCCAAAGAACAACGCATTGCCAAATGAGCAAAAGAAGCTGACATCCAGCTTTTTCAAGTCAAAGATTTTTTCCAGCATAATGTCCTCAATGGTAGAAGTGTTGGCCTCGGAGCTTATTGCTTTGTTGAACTTGCATGACAGTATTCTAAGGCTGGTTAGTTTGTCTATGGCAAAAATAGTCAAATTGTTTTCCGTCCACGAAACGGAAATATGCTTGAATTGGACTTGTTTTTCTATGAATTCGTACAATCTGTGCCCGGTGAACGCGTTCCAAATGCAAATGATCCCCGAGTTCGAACAGCTGAGGATACACTGGTCGTCTTCGAGCCACACAAAATGTTGGATTTTTCCTATTCTTTGCTTGATTTGGACACGTTTTTCAAAAGTCCAAACATTAAATATTTTGATTGTGTTCAAACTAGAGGCTGCTAGATGACTCCCGCCGTTCGAAAATTTTACAAAGAAACTGTGGCCTAAAAAAAAACATAAAAAATAGATAAACACAAAAATAAAAATTCAATTTTCTAGATTGATAAAAAGTTGAAATGAAAAAGTTCTAGCTCTAACATTTATTTTATCACTGTATATTGAATAATTCTATTCACCCAGTAGAACATACAGTTGTGAAAATATTTCAGTTTTTAAATTGCATTTTGGCAAAAAAATTTCCTGTTCAAGTAACACTTGTCAAAAATAATTAAAATAAAAGTTACTTATTTTAAATGAAAATATTTGTTTCAAATCATTGAGAACTAATGAATATAGATCAATTTTGTTCAAAAAAGAAGCAGCCAAATACAAACCAGTTGGATGAATAGCAACACACGACACATTTTCTTCTAATTTTTTGCTTTGTTCAACTTTTTTGTCAATGAAATTCCAGATTTTTATTCTACCCTCTTGTGCATATGTGACCATCAATGGCTTTTGGTAGCAAGTGTCCATAGACAGAATTTTAGTGTAATGAAACGAACTAATAGGATTTAATTTTAGAATGTGCTTTTTGTAAATATGATCGCTTGTTAAATCAAGTTTGTAGATGTTGTTTGTCTCTGAAAAGCAAACTAAACAAGTTTGGGACTTGTTGATTCCCATTTGGATGATTAAATCGCTAGATGAACCCAGAATTTGCTCGCTTGCAGTGCTAATGTCTAAAAAAATACCAAATAAAAATTATCAACAAATATTAAAAGAATAATTATTTATTAAACATCATCACTTAGGTTTTAATTCAAAAATGATCTTATTAGGAGCAAATGACGCTTTTTTTTTGATAGTTTTTCAATTAAAATTCAGATAAAAATCTAAATTATATACTACTAGCTATTTAAAAAATAAATCTCACAAATTTTTGGCTTAGGAAACCAAGGCCGAATGATAGGGTTGGATTAAAATCTGAATTGATAAGTAATCAAGGATACGAATAACTTAATTAAAAAAATAAAATATTCTACTTTTGAATCTTGTTTTGCAATTGAGACAGTTCTTAAAATGTCAAAATTGAATTCAAACTTAAGACTCTTAGCCGAAAAAAAAATCAATACAAAAAGTCAACAATTTTTACAAGCTTATCTTATTTAATCATTGTTCCAACACTAAGAATTAATGACAGAAATAAATTTACCTGAATATTCATCAACTATTTGACAAAAATGCTTTAAACTAAATTCATCAACTGAATTTTCTTGATAAATGTTGATTTTATTTTTTCCAATGAGACAAATGAATCCATTGTTTAATCTAAGAATTTGTCTAATTGGAAAGCCTGTAGTCATACTTGAAAAGCATTCAACTCTTTTTTCTAAATCATTCAAGTTTTCGATATTTTTCTTATCAAAAATATTTCTGCTTAGTTCCAATTGATCACTATCGTCATCTCGCTCTTCATCTGATTTACTCACATTCTTTAGCAAATGTTCCATGTCCAAGAAAACATCATATGATTTAACTATTTCATTTTTTTGCACATTGAAAAGAATCACGTGACCACAGTCATCTCCCATAAATACCTCAGTTGAATTGAACCATTCGAAACATGTGTAATTAGAAGGAAGATCTAATTTCCATAAGAAAAAAAATTTTTCATTTTTATCAATCAAAAATATCTGAAAATAAGCCTTTCCAAAAACAATCATTTTTCTTGAATCGTTTGGAAAAAATGAAATCTTGACTGCTTCTTGGTTTAATTGAATTTTGTCTAAAATAATCATTTGATCCAAACACCAAATTGACAAAAATGTAATGGTATTATTTTGATCTAACATACAAAATTTGGTATTATCACTACTAATTGATATACCTAATAAAATAGAGCCATGATCTAAAAACATAAATTTCCTTGGAAAATTGACACCGTAATTATAATCAATAAAGTTTAGTTTATTTTTTTCTAATGATAAATCTGAATTTCCGGCTTCCTGAATTATCAAATAACTTGTATTTTCAAACGAGAAAAATTTATCAATTGAGTAAAAATAATCACTTTCTATTATTTGAAAATTTTCCTCTACAAGATCAAAATGAAGCAAATTAGTTGCATTCGCGGTAATTATAAGATTATCATTCAAAAATTTAAAATAATTATCCTTCAATTTTGAAAGACCTAGATAGGTATGAGGGTGTAAAAGATTTTGATTTCTCTTCAAGTTTTCATAGCTTAACTTTTCCTCCAAATTATCCAGCAAAAGATTGGATGGGCTTTTTTGCGCATATATTTTTTGGGTATTATTCGTCATATCATAACAAAAATATTTTGGGCTTTAATTACTAAATTGATTTTAATGAGTTAGCAACCAACTTGATAAATATTGTCTATCATTAAATTGGGAAATTGTCTTTCATAGGAAAATTTTTATCATTTAACTTTTGCTTTATATTTAATAATAAAATGCTTCCTAAATAGCTATATTAAAATAAAATTTGTTTAATTAAAAATGATAAATTTTTTGTATTTAATTAATCATAGATTGATTTAAATAAATGAACGGAAATAATAACAAGTTAATTAAATAACGTGACGAGTTTAGCTTAAATTTAATTTTGATAATGGCACTTTAAATTAAAGCTCTAATTATATAAAATTGTCCTCAAGGATTATAAAGCGATTTAATTTGTATATTTTTCAAGGCTCTGTTTATTTTTGAAAAAGAGTTAAAAATATAATTTGCATGCAAGAATAAAAACTACTTAGTTTTATTATAGAACCGATTGAGTCACAACAATTTATCAAAATTGTTCTTTTTTTCTGCAATTTAGTATCAATTTTTATAATAATTGAGCATAAAAATAAATTGAAATTTTAGTCTTTTACTTGATAAAACTTAATAAATTCTTTTTTAAATAAAAAAAAAATTCGACACATAAAATTTTGTTCAATTTTTCAACTAAAGCAAATTTGTGATTTAAAAATTTTTTTGAGAATTTAAAGTTCGTAGAATTTGAAATTTTATTTCAAAATGATTTTTAACTTTTATATATAAATAATATACAATTAAAATTTTGCCTCTTATTTTTTAATACATATTTTGACTAATAAGAAATAGAATATTGACCTGTTGTACATTTGTTAACTTAAATTTTGCGAAAAAAATTTTAAATACGAACGTCCAAATTTTGAACTTTAATTTTCGCAGAGCTTTCTTGTTATTGAATTTTAAACTGCTCTTTTTCCTCCAAACTAGATCTTTTATGCAGTATTAGTAGTAGTAGTAGTTCTTGCTGCGATACTTAACATGTAGAGTGTCTGAGCGCATCAACGTCATTCTGCCGTGTGGAGCTGTAGCAGCCTTTTCTATTGTACTTATCTAAAGCGATTTGAAACCAGCAGTTCATTTAGATTTAACAACATTTTCTGGCAACTTGTTCCAATGCCGAACTACCCTGTTTGAGAAAAACGTATGTTTGTCACTTACTGCAGCTGCAAAATCATTTCTAATTTGAGCTGGGAAGCTTACTCTCTGAACTCTAATGCTATTCTCTCTTAATGCCATTACAGGACACTTCTTTTCTGATTTCACTAGATCTCTGATTAGGTTCACCTTTTCCAAACCATTCTCTTATTTGTTCATTTCAATCAAGCCTCCTTTCCCATTTTGTCTTTTTTTGTCATTGGCTAAATAATATTATCTTTAAAAGAAAATTGCTAGAATTTAAACACAAGAGACATATTTTGCTATTACTCAACTTTTCAACTTTTGCCATAAAGTAATGCTCAAAAGATTGACTAATCTCTGCCAGGGGCAATCTACTATCGAGCGCTGAAATCGAATGATATACCCACTAAATCTTACACCATCTAATTAGTAGAGCCAACAGCAATAATTTGAGGTATTGTCAATGATGTAAGGTTCGCGCGTAGCAAAACTACCGCACCATCTGAATTTGCATAAACTGACTTTAAAAAATTAATCTGCATAGTTGAAAACCTAGAGAATCTATTTTTTTAGGTGTGGTCAAAAAAAAAATTTGGATCCCACTTTCTTAAAGATTTGAAAAAAAACATAAGTTGCTAGTCTTTAAGTCAAAATATCTCAGGTATTCATAGTCATAACTCATTAAATATTCACCAAATCTGAAAGCTCATAATCTCTTCTACAAAATGGTATATTTATTTCCTATTTTTTTATAACAATTTACCATGATTTTTGACAAAAGATGGTAAAAACATAGACTTTTTCCAGTTATTTTGGATCTAGTCCGAGATGAACCCTCGAACTCCTCTTTTTTTTACAGATTCTGATAACTTAAATAAATTTAACAGATAATAAAATACGGATTAAATAGAAAAAAAATTTTTGATTTGGCTTTTACCATTCCTAAGTTATAAGGATTTGAATTTTGAGTAACTAATAATGCACCATCCGTTAACATAGAAGTTTAGCCTGAGTTAAAGATAAAAATTTTATCAATAAAATGCTATATAAAAGATATTTGAAAGAATACTTTTTTTATAACTATAAATGATATAGTATTAGCTACATGAAGTACATAAAAGTTATGATTGTAAAAAGATATTAAATTTTACTTTAAATGAAATTAAAAATTGAAAAGATCACATGAAGATCATAAAAGATACATACTTTGTTTTTATGTTGTCATGTCAGACA
>PJRA01000216.1:976536-995112 GCA_016987375.1 Brachionus koreanus
ATTTTTTTTTATAATTGAAGCCAAAATATTTTGACATTTTTAATTTTTGTCATATTGATCAGGATATCTTCTTTTGATCATTTTTACACAATGTCTCTCACAAATTCAGTATTTAAAGAAAATTTTTTTTTCTTAATTAAAATGATATAAAAACAAAAAATTATCTCCAATTAATTTCATTTTGAATAGCTGAATAAAATCTATCAAATTAATTTTTTATTATTTCATTAGAATTCACAAATATCCGCGTTTGAAGTTAATATTAGATTTATTGGAGGATTTTTGGCTATTTATGCACTTACTGAAGATAAAGTAAACATTTTTTTTGCTCAATTTAAATCTAAATTTAAAACGATTTTTAGTTTTATTTAGACAAAGCAGTCGAAGTAGCCGATGCTTTAATGCCTGTTTTTAATACACCCACTGGAATACCTTATGCACTCGTAAATCCGATAAGGTATAATCTTAATTTAAGTTAGATTTAATCATAATTTTTCCATTTAGCAAAGCGGTTCATAATTACAATTGGGCAGCTGGTAGTTGTTCAATTTTGTCAGAGTTGGGAACTTTTAGTTTAGAATTTCAATACTTGAGCGATTTGACCGGAAATAAAATTTACCAAGAAAAAGTAAAAAACTAACCAAATTTGATTTGAATATTTTTTTCTATTTATTTTATTTAGATAGATAAAATTTATGATCATTTAAGAAAAAACAAAAATTCAAATGGACTTTACTACAATTATATAAATCCAAATAATGGTCGTTATTGTGGAAGTAAAAAGCATTTATTTATTTGAAATAAAAAAATATTTAAAATTTTTTTTTTAATAGGTCAAGCTTCTATTGGAGGTTTGGCAGACAGCTTCTATGAATATTTGCTTAAATTGTGGCTTTACAAAAACAAGTCAGACAAAGAACTACTTGACATGTATTTGGATTCAATTGATGCATTGAAATCTCATGTGTATCTAAAATCAAGTAGCAACTTGGGATATTTTGGGGAATACTCGGGAAATTTTGTTAACAAAAAAATGGGTCATTTAGCCTGCTTTGCGGGTGGTTTATTTGGTCTTACTGCGATTAAAGTCGATGAATTGAACGAAGAAAAACGCAATATGTACAAAGAAATGGCCATAGATATTACAAACACGTGTCATGAGTCATACATCCGATCAGTTACTCATTTAGGTCCAGAGGCTTTTGGATTTGAGCCAAATAGAGAAGCTATGGCTCTAGACAAATACTATATTCTTCGCCCTGAAGTAATTGAGTCCTATTTCTATCTGTGGCGTATAACCAAAGATGAAAAATACCGAGATTGGGCTTGGGATGCAGTAGAAGCATTAGAAAAATACTGCAAAACAGAGAATGGCTACTCGGGAATCAAAGACGTTAATAGCCCTAATCCTCAAAAAGATGATGTTCAGCAAAGTTTTTTTATAGCTGAGACTTTGAAATACTTGTATTTGATATTTTCGGAAGATGATCTAATTCCGTTTGATAAGTTTGTTTTTAATACCGAAGCTCATCCGTTTCGAATACAGCTTAGTTGACTTGTTTTTTTTTCTGGTTGTTTTAAAAATTATAAAAATGTTAGTCAACAATACTTAATGCCGATTTTTTTTTATTTATTCAACGATATTTTTTAAAACTTGATAAGACTTAATAAAAAAATTAAAGCCCTTTTTTCGGTTAAAATTATTCACAAAATTCAACCAAAAAAAAAATTTCCCAAAAAATTATTTTATACTTTTATTGATAAATTATTTATTAAAAAATTTAAAAAAAAAAATATTAATTTTATCAATTTTGAAAAATATATACTTTTTTTTTCGATTTTAAATTCAATTCCTAAAATTATTTTTATCTAAATATAGTGGTTTATTGCAACGCATAAATGCGTAAATCTGACAACAGATTATGTGCAAAAAATATTATGAAAGTTTTTGTCTATCTTTGCTTTAAAAATATCACTAGATTGAGCTTCCACTGCATCCACTCCCAACTTATTCCAGCCATTTACTACACGGTTTGTGAAGAAGTGGTATCTTTGGGCACAATTTTTGATTATTTCTCTTAATTTTATATGGATGAACTCTTTAATTAAGTTAAATTATTCGAAAATTTAAAGAATTTTCTTCTCTATTTTAAAGCTTTTTCTTGTGGAAAACTAAAAATAAGTAATTCTAAAGTCTTTTCAAAATCAACTCAATGTCATTTTGTGTTTATGTAATAATCAATAAAATAAAGAGAAGTCTGGCTGGAAACAACCGCTGTTTCATGATCACGTCCAGAGTAACTCAAAAAGAGTCTTGTGATGCTGAACATCACATAAAGTATACAATGCGACATCAAGTCTTGATATTTAAAAATCAAATGTGTGAAAATCTTAGCTAAAAAATTAAAAATGAAAGAAATATTAGGAATGAAAAGGTTAGTTATCCCGCGCCTATTAAGTTTTTTTTTTTTTAAAGAATGACCAAATCTTAGAAAAAGGATAAATAGCAAGATACAAATTCGTTTTGATAATTCATCTTAATTTTCATTCAATTATTTATTATTTAACTTTTCTAATCTGAACTTAGAATAATATTATCAAGATTAAAATAATGAGTTCTTTGCAGCGTGATAAAATTAAATGAGCTACAAAGTTACAACTAAGTTAAAAATAATTTAATTATTTAGACTGCATTGATGCATATATTTACTTCACTAACTGTCCCCCAAGTCGATTTAAGTTAAAAAAAAAATCTATATAGAAATAATTTATTTATTATTTATTTATTAATTCTAAGCTAAGGCCGATCGCCGACCACTTGCTCAGTGACCCGTCAAATAAGGGGCACTGTGTTTAGTATAAAAAATATAAAAATTACAAAATTGAGTATAAATGGTACCAAAAAATTAAAAAATATCGGATATGAAAACTAAGCTACATCAAATCTACAAATCTGGAATATTAAGCCCGATATGTTATCTTTTCTCCCTGTCTTATATATATCTCTGAGCTTTTGGACTTTGACATCGTTTTTTTGATTTGAATAGAACTCAGTAGTGTTATTCAGCTTAACAAGTTTGCATTTGTCCTGTTGTGACATGTTTTCCTCTTCCAATTCTCTGGTAAGTTCCAGGATTTCGCTAATGAAGTCATTTGGAATCGGTTTTTTTGCTAGCTCAATCATCATCTTCTTGAATCTTCTAGAATTAATAAATAAATAAATAGAAATAATGAAAAAAGATAAAAGAAAATGACCGAAATTTGATGCCAAGAAAAATATTCATTTGTAGCAAAGCAAAGCCAAGTGTTGTGGATAATTATGTATGGATAAAATATTTTAAGACCTTCTAGAGATGATTTTTTTAAAGATGATGGCTAAAATTTGACCATTAACTTCAATTTACTTAAAAGACTTTAATTATAAATTTATTTTATTTGGTCAAACGGAACATAGTCACGCAGTTTCAAGTATCTTGGTGTCACAACATTTATAAAACATGTTGAGAAAAATCTTTCAACAAAAAAATTTTTTTTAATTCTTCAAACTCTTTGAAAATTATTTATTCAAGACTAAATAAAACCTTTTCTAAAATTTAAAATTATAAAAAAAGATAAAATGTAGTAATAGAACATAATTAATCATTCATAATAACTAACATATCAATCTTCTATCAAAAAGAGATTTTTTATGAATCGCCATTATTAGCTAAGATTTAAAAAATTTTGGATTTATGGTTAAGCATGGGTAAATTCTCTAGTATCGTTAAAAAATAGAAAAGTTTAAAAAAATTTTTTAAAGAAAAAAATATGGTTAAAAACCAACTTTTAACTGATAAAGCAAATTATTAAACATTTTTATTGTTTTTTGATTCTTTTGGTTAGAGCTTCTTCATTTGTACTTGGCAAGCTTGAAAAATTTATGGAAAAATTTTTGCTACAGTTACAAAAAGCTTTATAAAAGATGAATTTGCTCAAGTGTTATATTGCTGACATTGGGCTTTTGATTAATCAAATTTATATTCGAATAGGACTGAAATAAACTCGATTTTTATTAATTTAGTTTTCTTTTTTAAAAAATAAATATTACATAATTATTTTAAATAAAATAAATTTTTGTCAATCGAAAATTTTTGTTAGTCGAAACTAAAAAATTTATTCAATAGAAATGGTTTAAAAAAATAAAATAGATTTTATAAATTAAAATTAAAAAATCATATTAGTATGACGATATTTAACAATTAAATTTTTTAGGAAAAAATTTATTCAATCTACACCATCAAATCCCTCTGAATTCTCTATTGCCAGCAATAATTTTTCCCTGAGCTCTTCATAGCTTCTGTAGGGCGGCAGATCAAGTCTGTTAAAACTAAAAAAAATCAATTAAGTCACATTTAAAATTAAAAATCAAAAAATACTAAATACCATGTATGAGCTCTAGGTAATTGCTTGTAATCTCCCCAGCTTTGTATAGTAAATTTTTGATAACCATTACTGCCTTGTAGTTCGGCGAATCCATTCATTGGAACCCGAGATGTACCTGTTACAAATTGCAAGAATCTCAGTCTTAGCTCGTTCGGAAAAGAGTACATTGCCATCCAAAACCAAGTAATCACTCTATGATGTGGATTGTACTCGCCTTTGTAAGCTGTGTTCATCTGCCAGTCCTTAATATTCACATCACCCAAACCACTCAATAAAAGTTCGAACTCCTTCGGATCAAATAATTGAATGCAATTTCTGGGCACAATTTCTGTAAAGCCTTTCAAAAAACTGTTCACTTGCTTATCTATTCTGTGCACAAATCTCCATTGTATGACCAAATCAATGAATTCTTTCTTATTTTCATTTGTTACTTTAATATTTTTTCCATTAGGCTTAAGTTCATGCTCAACAGTTTGTCCATAAACATCTGATTCACTGGTAAATGTTAACTCTAAACACTCAACATCGTCTGTTTCCATTATAAACTTCATAGATTTGTAGTATTCTATATCGACTGCCTCAATATCCTGTAATGTAATTGGCTTGTTCAGTATCATTTTATAAAAAGGTCGAATAAAAAATCCATCGATTAGTCTATTGTGATATGCGGCCATACCGACAACTCTACCGATAAAATAAAAGTATTCTAAGTGATTTTCATTGACCAAACCAGAATTGGGATTAATTTGTAATGTGTAGTTATCGCTTAAAATTTAATTTTATAAAACCGAGTTGAACATAAGAAATTAATTTAATAAAAAAATTAAAAATTATCGTAAAATATTTTATTTATTCAAAGAATTTATTAGACAATTTCTTTCCATTCTTTAAATGAAATAATAAACAAAATAGTGTTTTTTCTACATGAAATTTTGTTATAAACTGGGAAAAAGAGTAATATCATCTAAAAAAAAACATTGAAGCTTAAAATTTAAATAAATTTTTCTATAAGCCTAAAAATTTTTGTAAATTTTACTTGTTTAAACATAGCCTTGTTAAGACCAAATTTTATGCTATTTATGGTTTTCTCATTAAAAAATCTAAATAATAAGAAAACTACTGCCAGTTTTATAAAAAAAGAAAATACAAATCAAACTTGAAAATAGATAATAACTCGACTCTTTGTTACATCCCTTTTAATAACAGATAAAGACAGAAAAAACTGTTTTCCAGAGGATTGAATATTTTTTTCGATTTTTTTTAAATTTGAAAACAATTTTTTCTTCTTTTAATTTTTATTTTAAAACAATCTAAAAAATTTAAAAAAAAGTGACGAAAAATAAATTCTTTGTCAAAAAAAAGAGCTTACATGAGCTAAAATTTAATTAATTTTAATTTTTTCATAACAAAATTGAAATAAAGTTAATTCAATTTTTTTAAGTAAAATTTTGAAGCTTTTGAGAGAAATATTAAAAACATTTAAATAATTTTCTACTAATCAATTTAAGAATATTTTTTTCATTTTGAGACAGTTTACTAATTTAGTAATAATTTTTAAAGCTTGGTTGAATTATGTTTTGCTTTTAGTTCATTTATCTAGTTAGTTTTAAAATACTACGAGTAGTATTTTACTCATTTCGCCTTTTTGTGATAAAATGTTGAGTTTTATAAAGCTGAATATAAATAAATATTGCTTTTTTTTCTTTTTTCCTAAATTTAACTTGCAATCGCTTTACACATGAACAAGTTTTTTTGGATCATAATCAAATCTTATGAAAACAAATACTTTAAGGTAGACTCAACGAGAAAACTGTTTATTATAATGGATTTATTTGTAAATTGCCTTGTAAAATAAGTTTAGACACAAAAAAATTTTTAGCTAAAGACGAAATGAGACTTTTTTACACCTGCAGCACTTATTTTTGAACCTATTGTAGATTTTCTTATTATGTTGAGTCACAAAATTTTGTGTTTTTTAAAAGGTTAAATATCTTTGATTTTGGCATATTTGTATTTCTAAAAATTTTTTTCATATTATTCAAAAATAAATAGAATTGAAATAAAATTTTTTGAAATTTTGGTATTGTAACGTCATTATTAGATAATAAAACCAATATTTGCAACAGCTTTATTGTGAAGAAGGGTTCAAGATTGATCTAAAATATTTAATAGTGGTGATACGAGCCTTCAGAGGAAGAAAGGCTCATATAGACAAGCCATAGTACTCGCCAATTATTAAATGACTTTTACACATCACAATCGACGATACCTCGTCACTTAAATTTGATTAGCACAAGTAACAGACATTCCCAAATTGTTTCACATGATTTTACAGATTTGAAATTTTTAAGAAACTATTAGAAAAGTCAGTCGTGAAAAGGACGCTTTGACAAAAAGGTGATATTGTATATTTGGTTGAACAAGGAGTAATACACTTTGAGCTGATTCAAGACGGTTGTTCTATAAATGTATATACTTATTCTGAACAATTAGAACGAATGTATGCTTCATTTCAAGACAAATATCCTTCTTAGGTAAACCGAAATCTAGGTTTGCTTTTTTCATGATAACACTTGACCTCATACAGCTAGAAGAGCAATGACAAAAATAAAAGAGCAGAAAGGATCGAAGTTCTTCCTCATCCAGCATATAGTCCATATCTTTCTTCTTCTGATTATCATCTTTTTAACTCAGTTACTCATTTTTTTAGAAGATGGCATTTATCATACCAAGTAGAGGAAAGGTATCGTTAATTTTTTGGCTCCAAAAGAAATTAATGGTACAAGAGAGAAATCAAACTACCTGCTGATAGTTGACTAAAGACAATATAACATATTTTGTATATATTTTGAAGATAAGCTAGCTATTACTTTTTTTTGACTCATCCTGATAAAATTTTTCTTTTTGCTTAATTTCCTGAGTTTTAAATGATTAATTTTTTGTTTTCAAAATTATTATTTTATTAATTTAACACCCAAAGAGTGGCATTAATTAATAAATAGATTTGCCACAGCTTTAGTTTATTAATTAATATTTTAAATCAAAAATATTCTAAAATTATTTAATTTTTATTACAAATAATTTTATTTCCATTGAAAAAAAGTAAAAAAAAAGGGTCTAATAAAATGGGTCGAAATAAATAATTTTATTTCCATTGAAAAAAAGACCCTTTTTTTATTAGACCCTTTTTTTTTTACTTTTTTTCAATGGAAATAAAATTATTTCGACCCATTTTATTAGACCCTTTTTTTTTTTACTTTTTTTCAATGAAAATAAAATTATTTGTAATAAAAATTAAATAATTTTAGAATATTTTTGATTTAAAATATGATTGAAACAATAAACTATCAAATTAAAATTGATTAAATTTATTGAATAAAAAACTAAGAAAGGAAGTAACAAAAGGTTGAGTGTTAAGGAGCTATCATAAGGTGTAATCCATATTCCATTTAAAAATCTAAGATCCGGAATACATTTTAGCCTACGATTACTAAACAAACATCAATTTCTCATCAATTAGAAATTTTTCATTTAATATTTTAGAAAAAAATATTATTTACATAAGATTTAAACATTTTAGAAATCCGAAATCAAAATTTTATTTACTCAAAGGAAGTGAATTATTTTCGGAATTTATGCAATTCCTGAATTTTAATGAATTTGACAAAAATAGACGATTAATGACTTTAAAAATTTTTAACAAACTTACATAGCAGAATACTCAAAAAGACCGTAATATGGATTGAAAATTTCCTTGGACAAAACATGAAACCATTCTCTGCTTACT
The DNA here is from genome assembly GCA_016987375.1 of Brachionus koreanus. Classification (NCBI taxonomy): domain Eukaryota; kingdom Metazoa; phylum Rotifera; class Eurotatoria; order Ploima; family Brachionidae; genus Brachionus; species Brachionus koreanus. The sequence continues at coordinate 984,746 of PJRA01000216.1, forward strand.
CCACCATAATCATACGACTTTTCGCCCTCAAACTCAATCCATAGTCTTAAAAATAATTTTTTTGTTTTAGCTTAAATAAAATAAAAAAATTTCTATTGTAAAATATTTACGCCATTCTAAAAAGCTCTGGATGCTTTTCTGAAATAATTTTACTAAATGAATCCTCGAGAACATTTGATCTCTTAACACGAATGAAATACTTGTCGATTCCACCATACTGAGATCCTTTAGGAGGCGGTGCAGGCAGCAATCTTCTGTATTGATCGAATTTTTGCTTATAATCCCTTGAGTAGGGCACTGCAGGCCCGGCAAACTTTTGCAAACGCGGGTCCTCCCATTGTGTTCGCTTGTTATTGTGATCAATGTAAAAAATACGACCATCACTATGGCGTCTTTCTTCCCATCCAGCAGGCAAAGGCCCAATTCGACTTTCGAAGTCGAGAGCAGGCTGAGGCGATGGCTTGCTAGTACGTGGGTCAATCCAGGTTGTTGTTTTGTTCACATGATCAATGAAAAACATTCTTCCTTTATCTGAGTAAGAAAAATCCCATCCTGAAGGCAGAGGAGCTTCGTTAGGTCGAGGAACAATTCCGTTTGCATTTGAGCTATTATTCGACGAATTAGCTTGGTTTTCAGACGCCTCTGAAGACGACGTGTTAGCATCATCGGTTCCGTTTTCTTCTGGCTCGATTACGTCATCGTTAAAATGATGCCGAGACATTCTCGAAGTCTGATTTGTTTGAACATTATTTTCACTTGATTCTTCTGATGAATTAGTTGAACTTGACGGAGTTAAAGCAGGAGTTGGCCTAAGAGCAGGTCTAATCCAAGTTGTAGTTTTATTCACGTGATCAACATAATAAATACGACCATTTTGATCAAAACGCTGTTCCCAGCCTGATGGCAAAGGCGAATTGTTCATTGCATTCAAATTGCTTGCATTGCTTGTATTTGTTATTGTTGAGCCCGAGCGTGATCGATTTACTGGGTTACTTGGCAAAGAAGGAGTCTCTGGATTCAATGACAATCGGCTTGCCGATTGAGTCGATTGTCCCAAATTGTTTGACAGTATTTGGTCAATATTTTGAATAGAAGATACAAAATGAATTATTAAATTTAATTTTCCTTTTGTTTTGCTAAACAAAGATTTCTTCTCCATTGGAAAGTCAATTTTATTAAATGCATTTGCATCACTATCATTCAGTATGATAACACGGCTATTATCCAATGGTATGCTCACTTTTCCCATTGAGTCATTACGAGTCTAGAACATTTTTAAAAAAGATAGAAAATTGAAACAAAAATTTTGGCCAACTCACAATTCTATTTTCATTTATTACATCAAATATAAGCTTATGTTCATTGGGTATTACATTAAATATAAAATCAATATTGAACACCGGATTTGAGTTCTTTAATTTTTATTTAAAAAAAAAAAATCTTTAAGTTGATGTAAAATTTTACAATTTAAAATACTTTTTTTATTGTGGGTGTCTTAAGGAATTCAATGACACTTTCATTATTTTTTTTACATAGAAAAATTTCAACAAATGGATCAATTGATCCAAATAGGTCTTTGTTCAAATCTTTCACTTGGACTATTTTCACTCGAAGAAGCTTTGAATTTGGCTTAAAAAAAAAACAAAATAAAAATAAATTTTAAAAAACAAAAATGTATATTTTGTCTGCAAATCGCCACAGTTTAACCAAAATTAAACACTTTTTTTTGGCGAAAATTTATTGAATTTTTCTAATTACCAAGGCAAATAAAATTTTTTTGAACTGTGCTAAAAAAAAAATTATTTTTCAATTAAAATGACTCATCAATATTGAAAATATTGGCGAAAAATTCTTTTTCCTTTTTTTTAAAAGACTTAAATTTATCTCCTTTTAAATATTGATGTCTAAATGCCAAACTTATTTTTTAAATTGAAAATTTTTGGAGTTTTCTTTAAAACGATGTCTGATAGCAATTAAAAATCTCAATTTCAGGGTTTACGTAGATCGAATCATAAATTTTTAATTTAGAAAATTATTTACTGTGTTCAATGGAACTCCACGGATTGGTGTTGTCATCATATATAATTACTTCTCTCTAAATTTTGAATGCTGAATTGAATTTAATAAAAAATCTAAATAAAAATGTTTTTTTTAAATAATAATAGTCAAAAAGAAGACTTTCTAATTTTAATATTAACAATTTATATAATATGTTTATTAATTTCAATATCAGCTTTTAAGGCAAACTATGAACAAATAATAATTTTTTTCTCCCTTATTTATTTACTAATATAAAATAAAAAAAAATTAAAAATTTTCATTTTTTTTGATTTTAACAAACATAAATTATTAACGTGAATTTCAATTGCAATTCGGCTCTAATCTATACTACTTAGGAAAAAATTGTTTGAACAAAAAGCTAATTTTAATTTTCAATATTTCATTATTAAAATAAATTATAATTATATTATAAAATGAATATAAATTATAAAAGTGATTAATAAATTTTGTCTTATAGTTCAGCCTTGTGATATACGATTAGGCAATTCGTCAAGCTAGAACTTAAATTTCGAAATTAGAATCATAACTCTTTTTTAAAATGTCATTAGAGAAAAATCTAAATGATACAATTTTTTGTTTAAAGATTAAAAAAGTAGTTATAAGTTACGTAAATTCTACATATTTTGATTCCGGTTCGATTTATTCTAGAATTATCAAAAGTTATGTAAACTTGTGGTTGAAAATTTAAAATTCAAATTAACAAAAATGTAAAATTGTAATTTTTTATTGAAACTTGACTACTAAACTGGGCTAAAATTCAGTAAAATGAGATTACGCAAAATTCAGATTATTTCGTTTAAAATTTACACAAGATTTTAATATGCATTCAAACTGGATTAAAGCAAGGAATTCGTCCCATCTAGGAAAAATGTTTGCAACTTGAAAAAAAGGTAATACGGGTAAATGTTATAAAGAGAAGAATTTTTCTCTATAATAATAAAAATAATAATGTAAATATTTCAAATTGAAAAATTTTTCATTAGTTTTTGTTAAATTTGTCTATATTTAAAAGATAAATATTTAATCTTATCTATGCAAAAATGACTCTTATGTAATAAAACAAAATCTGAAAAGATTCATCCAGCTTTAAGTTTCACTTAAGAAAAATAATCAAAATTTTTGTTAATTAGCATGCTACACGGAATATTAATTCTTGCTTTAATAATGGAAAAAAAATTTGATTATCCAAAAAGAAATTAATCAAAAGATCTAAGCCAAAATATATAATCACATGCTCTCTCTAGAAACCAAAACAAATGAGACTAATTTCGCATTTTAATTTTTAATTTTAATTTTTTGAATTATTTGAAAAAATACGTAAAAAGAAAAAATAAGATACAAAAATTTTTTGCCCATAAATAAGTGATAAAACTATTCAAATTATCTACTTAAATTCTAATTAAATAAAATAGCTAATAAAAAATATTTAACTCTTTTTATGTCATTGGAAAATAAGAATGAATGCCATATTTTTTCTGACGTAAGCTTTTAAAAATAATATTTACTCAATTGATCGTTAATTTTTTTTTTCAAAAAAATAAAGTTGGCACAAAAAAATTTAAACAAGAAAGAAATTTTTATCAAATAAAAAAAAAAAACTAATATAAAATCATTTATTTTTTTGCTGAAAAACCAACTTAAATAGATTAAAAAAATTTAATTTATGAAAGATTGAATACTTGATCATTAAAATCAAAACTAAATTGAAAAAATAAAAAAAATAATTTGAATTGAATTTTTAATATTTAGAAAAAAAGTTAATATAGTAAACCTTAGTAGAAATAAATTTTGCTTATTAGAAAAATATTTGAATAATGCAATCAAATCTAAAGCGTTGTGCTTGTTTATACACTATTTTACTTGAATTTTTATAATTTGATCTGTAAAGACCAATAATTGAGTATGTCGAGACCAGTAACATACAAACAAGACATGCCTCCACCTGGAGGTTATGCATCAATAACATACAAAAAAGTTCCAACTTGGTCTCCAAAACGTAAGATGAATTAAACAGAAAAAATGAAATTAATATTTGAAAAAATAGCATTCGGTATAGCAGCCTGTCTGGCCCTTATTGTTCCCATCGGTATTTGGGACTATCGAAGACGAAGAGATGCTGCCTTGTAATTATTAGACTATCAAAAATTCTGAAGTAGTTGTATTATTTTTTAAATTAATAGAAAAAATATGATAGAGGATGACGAAGGTCGTCAAGCATTGGAGCCTTTGATGGAGGCCGAATCAGACCGTTTGGTCATGTGGCAACTAAGAAGAAATAGAGACGAGGAGAACGAATTAATGAAAGATGTACCTGGCTGGGTGACCGGAACTTGGTTTGGTGAAGCTGTTTTTAAAACAAATCCAAATTTTGACAAATGGGTTCAGCCAACATTCATCGAAGCCTATGCTCATACTAGAACAAGAGACATGAACCGACATATGTACGATAGAAATAGGATCGCTTAAGTTTTTGAAATTTTACGCCAAAAAAAATAATAAAGATTAATAAACTCGGATTTAAATTAGACTCTGTTCTAAATAAAGCTTATTAAAACCTTTATTAAATAAGAAAATTAAAATAAAGAGTCATGAATGTCTCTTTAAATCATTTGATTCTTGTTTTAACACGTTTTTTTGAACGTTTTTAAGGATGGCTTTTAATGAATATATGCATGAGAGGAATCCGTTCCATAAAAATCCTCCAGATTTTTACAAACTAGCTCAAATGTATCCCGAATTTTCTAAATATTGTAAATATAAAAGTGACAAAAAATGCACAATTGACTTTAAAGACCCATTAGCTTTGAAATCGCTAAGTTGTACTCTTTTAAAAGATTTATACGGTAAGTTACAAATGCTTAATATTAAAACAATAGAGATTATTATTTCAATTTTAATCTTTAATTAATCTTTTGTTACGACGAATTTTTAATTTTTTTTAAGTACTAAAAGTATTTTAATTAAATTTACTTACAAAGATTGAATAAAGCGAAACATTTTTCAAATAAATGTCAAAATTTTATTCAATCTATTTTTGAAAAAAAAAAATACTAAAAAATTCTGCTTATTTTTTTTTTTTATTAAATCGATTATTTGAATAAATTATAAAATTCTTTCTTAATTGTTAAAGACCAATGATGATTTATTTATTCAAATAAAATTTATTTTTCATGGCTAATTGAAAATTTAAAGTAAAAAAAAATATAATAATTTGTTTAATCTTTAATTATTTGAATAGAGATTTATACTAAAATGATTTTTAAATTTAAAAAAAAAAAACTAGGTTTGACAGTTGACATGCCGACCGATCATCTCATACCAAGAATACCCCAACGAATAAATTATATACTTTGGCTTGAAGACTTGTTGGAAAAGCAACTTGATTGCATTGGAATAGATATTGGTATCATTTTTTGACTATTGACAAAGGTGAATTTTTTAATTATAAAATTCGAGAAGAAAATTAATTTAATTTTAATAATGTTAAAATTGAACATAAGAGAATAATTAAAAAAAATATATCATTTATTTCACTATTTCATCATTGCTGCGTGCGTTTTCAGTCGGTGTAGTTTAGAGGGTCAATATTTTTTTAAAATTATTTTAACATGGCACTTAGATGAATTAGACTATTATTCGTTCAAAAAAAGACAAAAAATATCTAAATTATAAAATTAGTAGTTAAATCTTTAGATACATATATTGCTATAAAATGATTGATTTGGTTTCATTCCTAAAAGCCAACAATCTCGACATATCCAATTTTCACATTTCTCACTAGAAATCCATGAATTTTGGTCATTGTCTGAGTGAAACTACAGTTAAAACTTTATTATAATTGAATTTTGAAACAATTAGTTTTTCTATGAGTACTATTGTTGGGCAGCGGCCAATCTGAACGGTCAATTTGGACAGTGAATTGGCAAGCAGATTTTTGGCCGCCCGTACATTGGCCGGCCAGTTTGAAGACCGACCGTGTGTTTGCCGGCCAACTAAGCGGCCGTTAAACGGTCGACCGTGTTTAGACCGGCCGGCCACTAAACGGTCTTGAACAAAAAACTTAAGTAAAGAGATTTCAATTTGATCAAATTTTTTCAATTTTAATTTTTAAATTAATTTCTTGTTTACAAATTTTCTTTAACTAATTTCAACAAATTTAAATATTTAGACAATAAATTTTTTTACTTAAGTTTTTTTTTTAAGACCGTTTGGTGGTCGGCCGGTCTAAACACAGTCGGCCGTTTAACGACCGCTTAGTTGGCCGACCAATATACGGTCGGTCTGTCAGCTGGCCGGCCAGTCGCGGTCACTGGCCTTCAAATCGACTGGCCGCTTTTTGGTCGCTTAGAATACCGGTCACGGTCTCGGCCATATTTTTTTTTGGCCAGCCACATGGCCTATAGGCCAGCCCCCAACACTAATGAGTATCAGGTGACCTGATTAAGGCTTTCGAACAAGATGATTTTTTGCTTAAATCACTTACTTTGCAAATTTTTGAAAGCTCACAATTTGGTTTCTTAGTTGTTCTTGAATACCCAATTTTTACTTTACTATTTTGACTTATTTTTTTCATTTTATGTTGCTGTCTTAAGATATTGAATCTTGATATGAATAACTATTGGATTCTGAATAACAGCTTTTTTAATCAAAGCCTAAATCGTCATAGTTCGTCACTACTTTAATCTTCGACAAATAGAAAAGCATCTTCTTAATAAATAACATCATCTTCCTCGCTTTCGGGATTTTCTTCATCAGTAATATACGAGTCAAAAATATCATTGAATTCATCATCTTCATTCATAATTTCAACTTGTTTATCAATTTTTAAAATTCCTTCTTGTTAAATTTTTTTCATTCTGACCCATCAGTCGATCCTATACACCAATAAAGAAAAGATTGTGCAATATACTCTTTTTTTTTTTGACCGAGCGTTCAATTTTTAACTTGCTAATTTTTTAAAAACAAACAAATTTTAAAGAGTTCATTACTTTAGTCGAAATTCATTATAATCAACTGATCCCTTAGATTTACATTTAGGATGTGGAACTTGTTGCATTTATGGACTGATTGCTTGCTCCATAAACAAAAAATGGAAAATAATTGGTAGTGATATAAGTAATGAAAATATAGAATGGTCAAAAAAAAACATTTCAAGCAATCATCTTCAAAATAATATTCAAGGTATTTTAGAATTTCAATTGATAAAACATGAGATAATGTCAATTTTTTTAGTTGTTCAAGTAGATGGAAAAACAGTTTTGCTAGATTTAATATCAAAAATTGACCAAGATAAAAATTTACCAGGACATTCAAGGTCTATTGACTTTGTAATGTGTAATCCCCCCTTTTTTTCAAGTGAATCTGAGCATTTGGGAAAATCTAAGACCCGAAAACTTGAACAGAGACCAAAGCCAAGTTCAATCAATACTGGTCAACTTCACGAGTCGATATACAATGGTGGTGAAACAGAGTTTATCAAAAAAATTATAAATGAAAGCTTAGAAATTGGGAATCGCATTAAGTAAATATTTATTTTTTTTTTCGAAATATAAAATCTAGTTATAGAATTTATACGACTATGATGGGAAAAAAGTCAAGCTTGAATGAAATCAAAAACTATTTAATAAAAGAAAAAAATATAACTAATATAAGCACTAGCCAATTTTGTCAAGGTAACACAATTCGATGGGCTATTGCTTGGAGTTTAGACGAGGAGAAGCAATTAAACCAATTTAATTCAGATAAGTTTAAAAAAATAGATCGCAAATGTCAAGCTTCAAAATCTTTGAAGTTAATAGTTGATAAAAAATCTTTTCAAATCGAAGATATGAATAATTTTGATCCATATGAAATTATAAAGACATTTATTATAAAAAAATTAAGAGTAATTTTATAAAAAATATAATTGAGTAAAAATTTGTTTTTATTTTGGTGGACTAAAGTTTGGAATTGAGAGGGAAAATAGAGACCAGAGTAAGATAGTATTTGAAGTTAAAGAGAAAACATGGTCAAATCGAAAAGAAAGAAGAAGTTTAGCCAAGTGTGGAAATTCGTGTCACATTAAAATTCTTGAGGATAAATTCAAATTTGTTTGTGAAATAAATAAACTACCAAGTGAAAATATTGAATTGAAACTAAATCTCGATCAAAATATCAAAAATTCAAAAACAAAAAACTATCTTAATGAAATATTTGAATTTCTAAAATATAATTTGAAAAGCATCAAACTTTGATTAAAAAGTAAAAAATTGTTTGTATATTATTTGTTTTTTGTTAATTAATTTTTTCATGTTTAAAAATTATTATCTACAGTTTTGCTTTAATTTTTATTGAATCAATTATTTAGAAATAGAATAAAAATAATTAAACTTTGCATGGATCAACTGGGCCATTATTCAAGGAGCATAGACCATTTCTTAAAATACAAGAAATAATTGTAAATATTTCATATAGAGTTGCGTTGTGTCACTTAGTCTATTTAAAGTAAAAATTTACTTTGAAAAAAAATTTCCCATAAAAAAATCTGAACAAATTTTTCCATCTTCTAAAAATCGATTTTAATTTTAGCCTCGTAATCGAATTTTAACTACTTAGAAATATTTAATCTGTAGAACTTTAAATAGAATTATTGACTCAACAAAAAAACTCTAATTTTAATATTACGTGCATGCTTTCCAACAATTATGATGCATGAACGATTGATATAAATGGTCTTCACATCTTTGCACATTTGAATTGCAGTAAGAGTCTCCAAGTTTGTTAATACAAGGTGTTGGAGTTGTCAAAACAGGATGCAATAAATCACATGGGTTTATTATGGCTCCTGGGCATAAAGCCTGGTTCGGATGAGGAAAAGTTATGTGCAAAACACACAAATCATGCAAACTGAGCAAATTTTTTTTCAGTAATTCATCAAATATTTTTTTGGTTGCATCGCCCAAAGCTTCCTACTAAAACTTTAGAAGCAACAAATATTGTTTAAAAATAAATACTTGAAGAGTAGCGCCAGTGCCAGTGGAAGTGATTGAAGATCCTCTATCAGTAATTTGAACACAGGTATCACCGCACATCTTTATTCTCATAGCACGACCAAATATAACGGTCTTAGGAATTTTAATAAAAAATTATGAGAAAAAAACAAGTGTATTTTTAATTACGTCTTGGTAATCACTTGGCTTGAACAAGCTACCCAAAAGACCTTGAAAAAGATTTACAGCTAATGAACTGAGAGCAGTGGTCAAAATGCTCGTGGTTACTGGTTCGATTCTTGTGTTCTTTTTTTTTTTAATATTCAATTTAAATACCATTTTTCAAAAATTTTCAATTACTTGATTCTTTTCATCCGAACATTGAATGGAAAGAACTAAAGCGAAAGCCAGCAAAACAGATAATGTTAAAGCTTGAATTTAGTTTTATTGTTGATCGCATCGATTAAGTCATAAGATAGAAATTACTTGTTTTCAAATTCATCTTTTCGTTTAAGGACTAATTTACTTGAGCTAGATTTATATAAAAGAATTAATTTTTTTTTCAACTTAGGCGAGATTTTTATGTTTGAATTTAGAGTAAGCATTTGTTGTTTTCTCAACTTTTCGGATTTATCGAACGCTAGTTTCACAAAAAAAAAATTGATAAAACATTCAATTGCTTAAAAATTAAAATTAAAAAAATTTATTTTTAATTATTTATTTTAAGTAAAATATTAAATTGAAATTTTGGCACATAATCAGCCATCAAGGTGTAAATAAAAAAAACTTAAAATTTTGAACAGATAAATAAATAACATTCATTTGGATATGAGATTGTTGGCGAATGTTAAACATATTCCATTACTCTTTTTCTTGAAGAGTTCATAAAAATGTTATCAAAGAATATTGGCTTTTCTAAGTTTTGGAAGACTGATAGATGGATTTAAAAGACTAACAAGTTACTAGATAATTTTTATTTTTTATTTTTAAACATTTTTAAAAGTGAATAAAATACAGAGAGTTTTAACTTTTTTTTAATATTTCAACTCGATTCCGACTCGTTTATTTTGCTGTATTGGACTTGGGCTATTATTTCCATTTGTTGATGTTTAGCAGCTTCGCTTCAAGTTGGTCGCTCGTATTCAGTTCGCATATTTGAACATTATAGTTTAGTGTTTTTATTTTTTTATCGAAATTATTAAAAAAATTTTTCAATGATAAATTTAAAATCTCACACAAAAAAAAAATACAGAATTCATTTATATTTATTGTCTTAATTAAACTACGACAATAAGTAATTATTTTTTAAAACCAAATATCACAAAACCCTTAAGTTAA
>PJRA01000216.1:997078-1013335 GCA_016987375.1 Brachionus koreanus
TAAAATTATAATTTTTATAAAAATAAAATTATCTGTTATTTTGAAAACAAAAAAACATTGATAAATTCATATCAAATTTTTTAAATTTTTTTACAAAGTCAATAAAGATATAGAAGGATACTAGGAAACCTTTTTAAGTTTGTAATTGGATCTATTATAGATTATTCTTTTTCTTTTTTCAACTCATCATCAGAAACTAATAATAAAAAAATACAGGTTATTCAAAACTCTACCGTTAGATTTATATTTAAATTAGTTTGGCAACTGAAGTCAAAATTGGAGATATTTTGTGCATGAAGCATTATATCAAAGGTCAAAGGTAACGAAAATTTTAATTTGATCAGAATTTTTTGGACTTTAGTAACATTTAATTGCTAGCAAGAAAATGAATAAATATTCAACATTTATTAGAAAGAAAAATACAAGATGTTAAAACAAATGATTTTTAAAAATATAGTCGATCTCGGCTTTTTATCCATTAAGAAAAAACAAAATAATTTTTTACTTTTTATTTAACTTAATAATTGTATTGAGCTAAATTTCTTGAGTTATGTCGTCCTGTTGATTGATTTCGATAGGGCGTTCTTGAGCCATAATCTTTATAATCTTGACTGCGATATCGATTTGAGGCATTGTTTGCTGAATAATTTCTATCTGTTTGATTATACATCTTACGAGATGGCACAGGCCTTGTTGTATTATACTTGTCATAGATTTCTTATTCAAAAAAAAAAAAAAAATTATCTTTATAAAAATAATTTCTAAAATTACCATTTCTTGGATAGTCTGTTGAGTACCGCTTCATGTTATCCGGTCTAACAGTAGCATAGTTTTTTGCATAAGTTGGTTTATCATTAAAGAGACGCTTTGGCTTCAAATTATAATCATAGATATCGTGATTGGCCAATTTTCGGTACTCGATATCTGCATTCTTGCGCAAATTATGATTTCTATTTAAAGAGTTTATCTGATATCTATCCCTGTATTGATTATCAGCAAAATTAGGACCATATGCTTTGCTTAGCAAATTATTAACATCAGTATAACCCGAGTTGTTAGTATGGCCCGAATTGTAACCATTGATGGGTATGTTATTTGGATTAACAAGTTTTATGACAGGGCCTTTGGCTGATCGAGGAGCTGAACAAGGTCCATGATAAATTTGAGCCATGGGACCCAAAATATTGGGTGGTCGATTAGATTCATAATCGCCATCGGTGGCAGCCAGCCGGTTTTCACCGTACTGATTGTCCATGGATTGGATTATTTTGACTGGCGGTGGTGCTGGTTCATGCATATGTATCTCTTTGATTATTACTTGTGGAGCCTTTTTCTTCACGTATTTTTCCACAATAATTGGTGAAGGCGTCTTGTCCTGACGGACAAATACTCGATTTTTTTTTGTCTCATCATTCGAATTATGGTCAGAATCGGCATCGTAGATTTTTTCAGGTAAATCGTAAGTCCTATTCAAAGAACTGTTCGGCTCAGCTAGATAGCGTACATAGATATTCTGGCCAGTAACCGGGTCGACTCTTTTTTCAACTTTAAGTAAATTATCAGTCTTCTCATAAGGGTCGACTGTTTTTTCGGTTTCTTGATTTACTTTACTAGCTTTATCATTATCATTCGATTCATCAATGTAGTCGGTCTTATGCTTGACTTCAGCTGACATGTTTTTTTTATCATTTTTTTTTGGCCTAATTTCTGAATATATTTGCTCTATGGGGCCATGGGTATCAACGTGACGCTTGGTCTTCATTACAGATTCATATAAATTTTCATCCTCTTCGAACAGCTGCCATAAATCGATTGGAGTATTCTCAGTGGCGTAGAAATAGCCACTTTGATCAAATTTTTTCACCAAAACTCGTTTATCTCCATTGTTCAAGTCAGTTCTCATACAATAAACAACTGGTATGTTACCAAATTTTTTGCAAAATTCATTTATTGACTCACGAGTTGAATTAAACGCTTTTTGACAGCTTTCGATCAATTTCATGGCTATTTTAATCATTCCAATCACAAATACTTGACATTCTACTACTTGCTTTTTTGTATTGGGATCGATTGCCTTGAGAAAAACAACAAATAAAGGTGGATTGCGGCAATTTTGATTCTTTTGTGCCAATTCTGTATCAAGAGGAACAAATTTCCAATTTCTTTGACTTTTGTCAACGTGTTCAAGGTCTACAATGAATCTCAAAGCTCCGCAATAAACCAAACTTTTGATGGGATAATAAAACAAAGCGCTTATTGAGCAAGTGTCTTTGGAAGAGGCATGTTCCATTTGTAGTCCGCTGGGAAATATACTCAGCCATGTTTGAATCCCTTGGGCATAATTTGAGCCGTCTATGGGGTATCGTTCAGCAATAGTGTCTTGAAGCTGTGACAAATTTAAATTAGATTCATTGATTTTTTTATTCTCTGGATTAAAAACACAAGTGCCTAGGTAAAGAGCTTTGCATTTACAAATAGGGTCTTCATTTTGACTCGGAATATTATCAGACATAATTTTAAAAAAATCTAAAATTAAGGCTTTATTTATCTAAAATATAATTTTAGTTTGTCAATAACCATGTTGATCTAAAGGTCTCTTTTTTCTACATATTTATGACAATGCATGGCTTTTTAGCATTGTTATTTTTTTGATACTATTTTTGTTCGAATTTTTCTTTATCATCCCTTGCTTATTATTTTTATCAAATTTAGATATAACCAGGAGCATTGAAGCATGAAGCGACCTGAATGCAACAAATTTTAATTTTTGTCTTGGTCAAGTTGAGTTTTTTTTTTTTGCTAGCCCTTCGCAATTTCATAACTCTAAATCTCTTATTTTGATTATTCATTGAAATTATTAAAAAGTTTTAAAATATTAATTTTCCCAAGAAGCGACCATTTAACCTTCGAGCTAGAAAGACATCTTAATTAAAAATTTGCTGAATCATATTCAAACAAATTTAACTCATGAAAATGTTTAAATAATAAAACAATACTTTTCGCATTTTTTAATGGCCTGATCAAGTGTGGTTTTTAAAAGAAAAAACAAAGCAATAAATACCCAAATGCTTACATGGATATCTATTTATAAGGATTAATAGTAAAAATATATTCCAAAAAGAGCTTTTCAATTACTGGTTATGCAATCCTTTTAAAATACTTCTTAATTTGTTTTATTTGCTACTTGTTTTAAGTTGTCATTTATATATTTTATAATAATTTCGGAAATTATCTTATGGTAGACTGAATTGAAAAAATTTATATTTATTAAGCTTGTTCGGCTACGTATTTAAAATTACTTCAATTAATAAAACTATTATTGTAAATAAATTGCAACAATTTGTCTCTAAATATCACGTTTGTTCCACCATACTCTCGAGAAACTTTTTTTGGACTGAGAAAAAAATTATTTTATTTTGAAACTAATTAATTTTTAAATATGAGCATGTGCTATGCTTGATTTTTGCATTGCTTGAAATTATTCAAGAAATAAGAGGCTAAATATTTTTTTTAAAGAAACAATTAAATGAATGATAATTTTACGGACAAAATAAACCAAGTGAATTCAGCTCAAATTGATCCGAAAAAAGAAAAAGCTGATAGACTAAAAGCTGGAATATTTTTTGCCCTCATAAGTTCAATAGGAGTGTTTTCTGGATTTGGCTACAGCTTAGGTTCAGTCAAAAAACGTGAAATAAAAAACTTAAACAGCAAAAAGTTAAAAGATCTTTATTATCTGCAAGAGAGTGGTGCCGACTTGGCCAGACGAGCGTTGTTCAGAGCAACTGTTTATTCGGTCAGTGGATTTAGCTTGTTTTGCTTTTCAGTTTGGAAATTAAGCGGAGCGAACAATTTTGAAGAATTTCGTCACAAAATAGGTTCCTTGTTACCGCAAATAAAGCGAAACAACGAGCATCAAGGTCGCACTGAATTTAGGAATTTGACAGAACTATTCCAGTATTTAATAGACGAAGATAATAAATCAAAAGAAACAAAAAAATGAATCAAGTAACTAGATCTCGTTATGCTTTTCAGTCGAGACTGTTGACTATGGTAAATGAGCTCAGCTTGAGAGGAAGATGGACTGAATTGAAATTAGGTCTTAAATATTACAACAAAGTATTGACAAAATTTTACATTAACTCGTATTGGAAAGTAATTAATTAGGATATTGATTAATAAAATTTATAAAATAAAATAATTGAAAAATTTAAGTTTTTATTTCAATTAGCGTCTAGAGACTTTCCAAAATACATTGAATGTATTCCCCAATTTATAGAGTAATTTTCAAAATTGAAAAATTATTAAGTTTAATTTTATCTTAAGTTGTCTCCACTCGATGAATCTAAACAACAAAAAAGAAGTTATCTATTCAGTTGTTTATCTTTTGTTCAGCAAAAACTACTTTAGTCAAGGATTCGATCTGCTCAAAATGTATCACTTAACATATGATTCGAGTCTAATGACCAAAGAAAAAGATGTAAATACACTAACCAAAATATTGAATTCAGATTTGGATTTTATAAAATGGAAATTTGAAATATCTAAAGAGTCTTTTGAAGAAGAAAATCAGCTTGCTCAGCAGCTAGCTGAGAAGTGTGTTTTTCAAATTCAGTTAATTGTTGATACATTTGTACTGGCTGATAATCAAATTATTCAGCTAATTGACATTTATACATATTATAAAAAAATTAATGAATTACATCATGTTCTTATTGAATATGCTACAAAAAATTCTGATTACTTAAATGCTCAAAAGTATCTTTTTGAATTCGAGCTAAACTATTTGAATAAAGTGTCAACTGAATTGTTTCTGGTAAGAAAATTTTAACTTATAAAATTAATTCTAAATGTCATAGAATCAGCTTTTTAATTTCTATATTTTCAAAAAAAATTGAAATAAATTTTTTTTTTTAAAGAAAATAATCAAATTGAATCCGTCTGATGGCTTTATTTTGAAATATCATAGATATTTTCAGAATTTAATTATGTCCATTGATTGTATTTTTGAAATTTTGGACTATTATCAATGGAAATATACCAAAGAATGCTGGTCTTGTTTGAGTAAATTGATCAAAGAATCAGATAAAATGTTATATTAAAAATTTTTTTGTGACAAAAAAATTTTTTGTCTTTTTAACTGTTTTTTTTTTAGAGATGCAATTAAAGAATGTATTCTTGAAAATTGGAACCTTAGGAAACATTATTGGATACCATATCACTTTAAAATTTTTACAGACATGTATAAAAATATAAACAAATATAGATTTAGTGTTGCAATAATGTTAATGGGTCCGAGTAATTAAAAATAAGACTTTCAATAGATCAAGTCAAATGATTTAAATTTATTTAGGTCATACTTTTGTTAAAACAGCATCACAAAACTGCGGGTTCAATTTGGTGAATTTTGGAAAAGAATTGGAAGTTTTCAGCTGGTTAATTTAATTTATTGATTAAGAGATCAGTTTAGAAAATTTGAAATAAAGACTGTCTACTATAATGCAAAAATATTTAAAACTAACATGTCAATCAATTGTTAATCAAAAATGAAAAGTTTAAAAATTATTTTTTTTAAGAATGATAACAATTTTGTTTAGATTAATTGCTTAAATACCTAGCTAAATATAATTAAGTAATAAAAAATTGATTCAAATTATTTTAATTAATAACTGTATTAAATTAGATTAAATTTTTAAATGTTCATCTTATAATTCAATATTACTCAATGCACCACAAAGCATCATGTACGATTTAAAATCCAGACAATATCTTTAATTGGAAGCTAATTTGATATCAATTAATTTCCAATCGAATAAATAAATGACGAAGCAAATTTAAATTTGTCTTCTTGGTTATTAGATTTTACAACCTTTAGCACTTTGCTTTGCATTTAAACTGTTTTTTTAAAAATGTCCAACTAATTTTTAGATTTGCCTTGAAAAGATCATTCTCAAAAAATAATAGCTACATGACATAATAGCTTAATTATGATTTATGAATTGAAATAATCAGAAAAAAATAAAAATTTTTTTAAAAATTCAAATTTTAGTTTGATTTTTTAATTCTTATTTAAAAAAAAATAAAATAAAATTATCAAAATCACTCTTTAAAATAAAAATTAAAATTTTCTATAACAATGCGTTCTATTTAACTAAAATCTTTCACAAATATTTAGATATTTGCTTAACACTAGAAGCATCAAAAGCATTTTTTCACGTTTATTTTAATTTCCAAATATTTTATAAAAAACTTTTATAATTTTATAAAGTAATATCATTTTTTAAAGGAAATTTTAAAATCTGCATAAATCAAAAAAAAATATATTTATTTGAATAATCTATTCAAAAGATACCGGGTTTTTAAATTTTTTTTCGTAAATAAATTTTTCTATTTGTAGTTCAAAAGCAAATAAAATGTTGGGCTTAATTAGGAAAGCATTTAAGTATCCTTGTAGCGAGACTATCAAATTATTGTATTGCTCAATGATTAGACCACATCTAGAATATGCTGTCAGTGCTTGGTGTCCCTATACAGAAAGGGACATAAATGAACTTGAAAGAGTTCAACGAATAGCAACAAAGTTGATTCCAGAAATTCGTAATTTGGATTATCAACAACGCTTGTAAAGGCTAGATTTAACTAACTTGAGAACAAGAAGATTAAGAGGTGATCTAATCCAGATGTACAAATTGGTTAACAATTACGAACAAATTAAATTTAATAAAGGAATCAACTACAACACAAAACCTGGTAACAAAAGATATGAATTGAGGAGAAATAGCTATTGTCTTAGCCGTGAAAGGATAAAGAACTGTCTTCCAAGATTTAACTTTTTTACAAATAGAGTTGTAAATGGATGGAATAAACTGCCGTAAAATGTATTAAATGCAAAGAGCATGAATAGTTTCAAAGCGAAGCTTGATAGTTGGTTGGCGAAACAAAAAGAAGCGACTGCTACAGCTCTTTAGAGCTATGCTTATATACCATCTAAGCTGCAGTTTATACTACTACTACAACTACTACTACTACTTTTATTTGATGAAATACGATAGATGGGAGATTAAGAGAAAATAAAGAACCTGATCGTGTTGATTAAACGTTTTTAATAAATGAAAAATTAGAGTCAGCTCTCTTTTTTAAACTCTAATATTTTGTAATTTTATAACTATGTACAAAAAACAAAAATTTTCTTTAAGTCTATAAATCGTACTGCAAAATTAAGAGTTGCTGCCTTAAACTAGCCAAAGGAAGCTCTAAATCTTGGGAAAAAAATTCAGTGTATTGAATTTGTTTATAATTGAAAAGCATCTTTTACTTTAATTTTTTTAGATGGTACTCTTTATTTTATAGTAACTTTTCTTTAAAAATGGAAATTTTTAAGAAAAAATGAAATGAAAATAAAGACAAAATATAAACATAAAAAAATTTGGATATTTATAATATTAAGTAAAAAAAGTCGATTTATATCGTTCGGCTAGTTTATTGACTGGCACATTGAACTCGTCTACCATGTGGCATTCCACCATCCTCGTCCATGTACTCTTCATTTCTTTTGCTTCTTTCATAAGCTGGATCCAAATCGACCAAGGTGTGTTCTTCCGCATCGGCAGGACTATCAACCTTGGCTTTTGTAGGTAAAATTTTTTCCAAATCAGTTATTCTTCTTGAATCAATTTCGCCATTTTGCGGAAATTTCACATTGAAATTGATTATTAAACGGCCTTTTTCAAATGGATTTTTATACATGGGCATACCCTCATTCAAAACACATTTTACGTCATTCGGTTTTATAATCTCACCTGGCAAACTAGAGATTACTAGAATTCTATCATCGAGTGTTTTTATAGTTCTTTTAAATCCAGTCAATGCTTCATTTAGATTTATATCCATTTTCATAATCAAATCCATATTTTTTCGTTTAAAAACGGCATGATCTTTTTCTTCCAAAACGATAATTATGTCTCCGGGCTCAAGACCTGGAGCTTGATCTCCTTCACCGTAAAAAGGAATCTTTTGTCCGTCTTCCATACCTTTGTCAATGTGAACTTCTAGTATTTTTCTCTCTTGAACAATTTTACGACCTTGACAAGTTTTGCACATGTCTTTCGGGTTTATTTTTTCTCCTTGGCCTTGACAATCTCGACAAGTAGTATGTATTTGCTGATACATACCAGCACCAAGTTGATTCAGAATAACCTGGCTTCCAGTGCCTTTACAAGTAGTACACTTGATGACGGCACCTTCTTTGCCTCCTTTGCCACCGCATTTATCGCAAATAACGTTCTTTTGTAAAGCCAATTTTCTGGTCGAGCCTTTGTACAGCTCTTCAAGAGAAACACCTAATTGATGAATCACATCTTTTGTCTTGTTTTCTTTTCGTCTTCGACCGCCACCGAAAAACATTTCGAAAATATCCATGGGAGAACTGAAGTGACCCTCGCCGCCACCGCCTTCCTTCAGCGCTTGTTCGCCTCCTTCATCATAAATTCGCCTCTTTTTCTCGTCGCTCAAAACTTCATAAGCTTGAGAAATATTCTTGAATTTTTCAGCTGATTCTTTGTCAGGGTTTTTGTCCGGATGGTACTTGAGCGCCAATTTTCGATATGCTTTTTTAAGTTCGTCAGGCGTAGCGGTTGGTTTGACGCCTAAAAGATCATAATAGCCTGTTTCTTTAACCATTTTTTGAAATTATTTTTTTTATTTTTTTTCTAAATCTGTTCAAAAATAAACTAAAAATTGAACTAAATTAAAGAATATTTATTCAGAGAAAAATATGAGCAAAGAATTTATGTCTCATGTCGAAATTTTTTTGTATTCCTATGGTAATTTTCATGTATTGCTTTATAAAAAAATTTTTAAAATACCCTGAATTGGCCTCAACTTGCAAAATTTTAGAAAAAAACAAACTTGTAGTTTAATGCTTTCATATTTCAGGCTTTGTCTAAAGCATTATTAGAAATACTAAATATTAGGTTTTATATGTTCGAATAGATTTTTATAGAATTTTCTCGAAATTTTCTAATTTATTCATAGCAAATTTTGAGTGTGCGAGTCACATTTTGAATTTGAAAATTTCCCTTTGTTTCTATCGTATTCTTAGTTTTTTTTTTCTTATTGTAAATCACATTATTTCTAAGATTCTGGCAAAATATTCATAAATTAGAGGTTTCTAGACTAGGAATTTTCAATTAGAGGTTAATTTTCTAAGTTATTTTTCCTAGATATCTCTCTATGGCAATAAAAATATACTCTAAATTAACTAATTAGTTTATTAGAATAAAAAAAATAACAACAGTATTAGTATTATTAGAAATAACTTATAAATATTTTTTTGTTCAGAAAAAATTTAATAGCATAATTTTTAAATATATATATTTATACAAATAAATATGACGAATGTATCTATAATTAGAGCATTTACGAGAACAAGAAAATTTATCTTTTTTATATCTGATATTTTTCAAAAAGAATTAAAAAAATATTTCACTTGACAAATTTTTTAAGTAATTAAAAAATAAAATATTTTTAAGAATTGATTAATTTAACAATTGATTAAAAAAATATTTATTAAAATTTAAATTGATAAAACTATTATTTTCTTAATTCAATGTCACTTAATAATTTGACTTATTTAAAAATTTAAATAATAAAAATATAGATTGATTAAGTTCTTAAGGAGCTTTAGAAATCTGTAGCGGAGTTCTAACTATCTTTAAGAATTTTCTTTTAGTTATTTTAATATTTTTAATTTGGTATTAATTAGTTTTTCGGAATCACTTGATGTAACAAAAGTTATTTTGACTTTTTAGTTAGGGTCAGGCCAATAGCTGATTTTTTAGCCCTGACCAAAGTTATTGAAGCGCCTAAGTTCGCTTTAAAATCGTTTTACCAAGTGGGACAGGAATAATCCTGGCCTAACCACCTCTGGTACACCAAAACCAATTTTAAACAGGCCTTCTTTAAAATAGAACTCCAACAAAGCTCTAAATTTGTAAGCACTTTTGGTTACGGTGGAAAGTTCTTTTCTTTTAACAGAATGCCTTTCGGGCTTAGTATTGCACCCCACATCCAACAGATGATGCTCAATTGTGTTCTTAGATTTATCAAGAAATGAACCAAGTACACATATGGGCATCTAACATAATGACCTGATCATCGCACACTGAGACAAGAATCTCCTTCTAATCGGTGCATAAACTAAAGTTAGGAGGTTTGGTGTTAAATACAACTAAGTCCGTTTTAAACCCGGTTATGAAGTTAGAGTTCTAGGGGGCAAACTGGGACGATTTGATTAGTAAAAGATCCAAACAAATCTCCTTCTTCTTTAAACAGATGACCGAGGCTCTTCTATTTTCTGATCCGAATAAGAGGGAAATGATGAGAATCAGGGGCTACCTAAATTATACTTAGGTTATGCAGGGAAGGTAGCTCCTATTATAAACACCTTTTTGAAGATGACACCAATCACTCGGAGAGAGTATTTTACATCTCAATTATCCTCAAAATTGGTTTTCTCCCTTTTAGGAATTCAGGAAATAACTTACACAAACACTGGTACACTGATGACAGTGAATATGGGCTCGGGGCTGTTGACGGCTGTGGTGTCTTGACAAAGACAACACAAAAAGTCACCATCTGATTTGATCAGCTTCTTTTTATTGTGACTGACTAATGCGCATACGCAGATATGGTTGCAACCAGGCAGTTATATCTGCCATCTTAGCAACTTCTTTGCTACCTCTTACTCTTCTTAGATACCGTACTGAAGCAGCCCGCAACATCAACATAAACGTAGATAATCTGGCGGTCATCGGGCTTTGGCGAAGAGTGCGTTCCAAATGATCAAATTCTTCTCCAGTAGCAGACACAGTTTATCTTCCTTATCCTGCTTATCAACTATTGAAGAACTAAATACATCGTCAAAACTTCCTATGTGACATCCGCTGATAACCCAGCGAACGCGCCTTCTAGGCACATATCACCATCAATTCTCAATACGCCTTGGCAATAGGAAGTTTCTCTATTCATTCGACTGTTTTTCGCTGCATTCAGCAGCTTTTGAAACTTTTCTTTAATTTTAAATAAAATCGACTGACTCGTGGTCGAGCCACCGGTCAGCCAACATTTTTGATATTTCAATGGAATCAATACATATTTGGTCTACAAATTTAATCTTAGAAAAATGAAAACCTGTTTAATCTCATGAGTAAAAAAATGACTATTTAATTATTCCGCCCGCAACAAGTATTTTTCAAGATTGGTACAATAAGTCACTAAAAAAAATTTTCAAGTCAGTGCAAGATTTTGATCTAAAATAAATTATAAATAAAATAAAATTTGTTCCTTTGAAAATGCTAATTAATATCTTTAGAATTTTAAAGACTTGTAAAATAACAAGAAATTGACTATAATTTCTTTTAAAGCAAAATTGGTTTTGATGATACCCATTAGCCTCATTTTTGGCATGCATCCTGGGATACAAAATGAAAAAAAAAATGCTCAAATGAAAAGGAATACAAAATGAACACCAAGTTATGAAAAAATAAAATTTTTTTTTGAAAAAATTACAATTCATTAATCAAAACAAATAAAATAATCAAGTTTAAATGTACGACTCTTGCGCATTGCTTTGTAGATTCAGAAACCGCACGAACAATCATTTTCTTTTTATCTTAAATTTCTCTTGGATTCATCACTTTTTAAATCAAAAAGCTCTTTGGATTTTTGTTAGTTAAATTTTAATTTTATCAATTAAAATATTTTTATTGCCATTAAAGGATTTCGAATCTTCGCTTAAACTCTTTGTTCCATATATTTCTGTGTTCTCGGTCTGCTCTGGTTCAATCTTTTTTTAATAAATTTTAACTTCGCTCTCACAGGAAACCGTTGCTTTTGCCCTACAATAATTCGGACAAAATATAGTGTCAAATGGAATACATGGTTAGAATAAATCCTACAAGTACAAGTTGGCCTCAAAAGTAGAGTTGGTTGAGAAAAGACTCATTGAAACACTTTTAGCAATCATTATAAAAAAGTTTGCCGAAGGATTCAAAATTATTTCAGATGAATGGCAGTCGTATAGTTGCTTTGAAAAAAGTGATTTTGATCATTTCACTGTAAATCATAAATTTAATTTAAAAAGCAAAAGTTAGCTAATCAAGATATGAACCATTATGCTCTTTAATATCTAGCCATATATTAGGGAGTAGTTCAATTTCTCTCTTGTACCATTCAAAGCTTTTAGAAACAAAAAAACTCACGAAATGCTTCTTTATTTGGGTCTTAGTCTAGGTAAAAAACAGTCCTCTAATAAAATGAGCTATTGAGCGAAAAAGATGATAAAAATAAAAAAAAACCTTTGGCCTATATGTTTGATGACGAAGAAGTTAGACCCCTTCAAGCTCTTTTATTTTTACATTTGTTCTTCTAGCTGTATAAGGTCTAACGTTATCTTGAAGAAATCAAATCAAATGACTTTGGAAATACTTTAAAATGGCTGAAGTCTTAAATTGTAAAAATTGAAAAAACTGTTTTTTTTTTTATCACGGTTTTAAAGAATATTTTATTCTTTAATTTTTTTTAAAAAAAGTCTTGTGAATAATTTTGAACTTTACTTATGATTATCAGATACAACTTGGTTATGAGATTTATGCAAAAGTAAAAAAAAATCATTTTAAAGTCCTTTCAAATTCAAAAGACTTGAATTTTACACTATGATTTTTGAACAACTCTGCACAATATCACCTTTTTATCAAATTTTTCTCTTTTCACGACTGACTGAGCTGGTTGAGATGGATTAAACCATTGACTTCTGTTATCATAATTTCGAAATTAGATCCATTTCACATCACAAGTAATCATTAATTTTAAAATATCATTCAGAGGATTTTTAAATAGCTTCCTACGAATTTCAATAAATAATTCACTTTGGACTTAAAACAGATAGTTGTGCTATAAAATACAAAGCTCTACTGCTAACAATTAGATTGAATGTGACATTGCTTCAAGAAAAATACCACAGCACGTAGAGCCATGGAAAAATTAAAGAGATGAAAGGGATTTCTCTTCCCTCTAATTCAGCTCATCTCATTCTAGCCATTATGTTCTATGGGTCTAAAGACATAGTGGTACTTATTTTTAGGGTTAGATATTTTCCACTTTTTTTTTATCTAAAAATTAAAAATTAGAATTTTCAATAACTATGAAACGTCCAAGTCTAATGACTTTTTGAATCTGCTTAGTTTGTGTGATTTGGATCAAATAAAATGATATTTAATTTAAGAATGACTAATGTTTTTTAAATATAAATAAAAATGAAATTCAAATTATTTTTTCTAATTAAATATTTTATTATTAAATGAAATTTTTGTTTTTAAAAACATTAATTTGAATTTGTAAATTTTTAGCAATTCAATAGAGGATACTTATCTAAGGACAATAAAAAAAGGTGCATATAAATGGAAATAAGAAATTTAAGCTTAATATTTGTTTAATCCGAGGATGATTTTTAAGTTTGACAAAATTATTTTAACAAAAACAAGAACAAAAAATTGTCTTTTTCCTTTAAAAGCCTAAATTTTAAAAAATCAAATGATTAAATAAATTTTTCTATTTTTTTTTTTAGATAACTAATCTAAGCCTTTGTGGTTCGCTTCTTTAATTCATTGTCTTTTCCCATTCTTTTTAAAATGAAAATTGAAAAATTTTTAATTTTTATATCTACCAAACAAACTTACAAATTTTGAGCTTGTTCCATCTCTTCCTCATTTTCATTTGGTTTTTTGACACATTTTTTCTCGTAAATTAAGATAATCATACACAAGATAAATACTTCGGCACAGATAGCCAAAAAAGGCCATAGAGCAGCCAAAGCGTCTTTGACTCTAACACGAATAACCTCTGTATGAGCTCCATGTGAATTGGACAATTCACAAACAAAGTCACCTTTGTCGTCCTCGGTAGCGGCATTAATAGTCAAAGTGGTTGAATTTTGATCTGATTTAATGACATATTTTTCTCCTTCGACAAGTTCAGTGTCATTTTTAAGCCATTTCCATGACAATTCGTCGCCGTACAATGATTTACAGCTAAGTTCAATGTTTCCACCCTCAGTAACTGTTTGCGATGGCTTTTCAGGTACATAGATGAAAGGACCAATTAATTTTTCTATTCTAGCAACTATTTGATCACCTGATTTGCAAACATAATCAACTTCTCTCAAGTCTTCGCTTCTAAGGTCACTAAGACTTAATTTATTATCATCTAGTTTAACATTTTTTATATTTTCATCTAGTTTGATTTCAGTTCCATTTTCATAAACTCGATAATATTCGACATCTTCAAAGTTCGAGCAATCAATAGTCACATTTTGCTTATATTTAAATACAATTTCGATTGTTTTTATTTGATCGTCATCGCTGCCTTTAGACTAATATAAATAAAAATTAAAAAACATGAAAAGAAACTCTTACGAATTGAATTGATGATGCAAAATAAAAATATTGAATTGATAAAAAAGTTCATTTTTTTATTTATTTTTTTTAAATTACCCTATATTGTATTTAATTATATCTAAATTAAAAAAAAACTATGGTTACATTAAAATATTTTAAATGCATAATTTTTTACTTAAAAGATCGAACTTGGTTTTTGATTTTCAGGATTGATTTAATAGAAAAAAAATGGAATAATTACCTAGCTAAACCAAATCATTAATTAGATAATGAAAAAATAATTTGAAAGGATTTTTTTTTGAAGAAATCTATGAAAAATAAAATTTATTAGAAAGATATTTCCTAGCGAATTTAAAATTTTTTCAAAGCAACAACGCTAAAATTATGAGCAAAAAATACTTAAGCTTTAACTTTCTTCAATAGATAATAAAGTGCAAAATCTAAAGACTAGATAACAAATACTATATATAAATTATAATTTTTTTCTAGTTCTTATCTACAAAGACCCAAAGGTCTGAAAAGCGTGTTTAAAAATTTTAATTAAATGACCTCCCAAATAATTTAAAATGAGTAAAAGATGATTTTTGCAATCGATTAATAAAATTATATATGATAGTAATTTATGATTTTGCTTGAATTATAGGTTTTTTATTAATAATTCTTTTTTCAAATAAAAAAGAGCTAGAAATAATTTCATAACAAAAAATTATGCTTTATACACTTTAAGATTTTGGAGTCGAGCTAATTTTATGCGATAAAATAAAAAAATTTTTGTTTAAAAATTCAACTTAAAAATGCTAAATACAAACTTATGATTTGGTTAAAATAAACATATTAAAAAAAATGCATATACTTTATAGAAAGGCTTTTTAAATTGACTTAATTTATTTTTGTTTCAATTAGTCTAATCTTTACACACAAATTTCGAAGTTTAAAAAATACTAGATTGCTTTGTTTGAAGAATAAACATATTTTGAATGTACTTATCTTTTTTTCTGAATAGATGATGCATTTCCAAATAAGAAAATTAATTATAAATATTTGAAAAAAACAAATTTAAAACTTTCTTCTCTAAAATTAATTGAATCTAAAATTTAGATATAAAAATTGACGCCAAACTTTTGAATCATTAAATTATCTAAGACAACGGATGGGCATCACATGAAAACAATTTTTTCTTAATTAAATTTTTTTTTTTTTGATTAAAGAAAATCATTTATATCTCATGCAAAAAGAAAATTAATCAAGTTTAAATATTTCATAATGCATAATTAGCTTGATATTTTGAAAAAAATTTTTTATAAGAGGAAAAATAATAGATGATAAAAACGGAGATTTATTATTCTTTTAACTTGAATTACTGAAATTAAAAATTGAAAAACTAAAATTAATTAAATAACTAAAAATAAAAAAAAAAAACATTGAAGTTGATTTTAAGGAATTTTTGTAAGAAAATAATGCTCAATCAGATGAATATCAAGGATCTAAAGATGAAGACGACTACGAAAATCTGGTATCATTAGAAAATAATATACATTAATGTTAAAGATTTGAATTTAAAAAACAATTGGAAAATGAAGAATTTATTGAATCAGAAATCAAATACAAATGATCGCATGAAATAAAAAGCAATTAGAAATAAAATCAGAAAAAACATATTTAAAAGTTAGTAGTAGTAGTCAGAGTTGTTCAAAAGTCATAAAGTCAAAGTCAAGTAAAGTCACTGACTTGACTTTTAAAAGACTTTAAAACAACTTTTTTTTGAGTTTTCTACAAGATAAAACTTTTAAAAAAAAGAAAAAAA
>PJRA01000216.1:1013398-1035205 GCA_016987375.1 Brachionus koreanus
TTGACATTAAATTTTTAAATTAAAATTTCAACTTAAATAAAAATGTAATTAATACTGACTTTTTTTTGAAAAAAAAATTTAAAGTTAAAGTCTTTTGACTTGACTTTGAAAAGACTCGGAATGAATTTTCGACTCATATTATTTGACTTTTTTTCAATGATAATAAAATTATTTAGTAATAAAAATTAAATAATTTCATAATATTTTTTATCTAAGATATGATTGAAAAAAAAATTATAAAGAATTATTTCATTTATTCAATTAAAAACAAAGAAAGGAAATAACAAAAGGGGTTCAAAAGACCTCTACGACCTTTGTTATAAATTTCTTTATTTAAAAGTAATAGCAAGTTAACTTAAAATTATTAAATCTGGTATTGACTGGTATTGCTATTTAAGCTAGTGAAAACTAATTTGATTATGAATTAGTATCAGAGCTATTTAAATAAAAATTCCTGATTATTCACCAAAATATCTACTTTTACTAATGTTTTTAAACGATGCTGGGTCCATTTCTATCCCGCTATGGATTAGAAGTGAAAAATTTTTGAAGCCAAAATTAAAAATTTTTTTTTACAATTATCATTCAGTAAATCAAAGTTTGAGGTTAGCTATCAATTAGTTAAAAATCCCAATAATTTTTAGATTTTCGTTTGAAGATCATACTCTAGGATATCCAGGCACAAATAATTTATTGAAATACAAATCAATAAATAAAAAATTTTACTTCATGAAAATTTAATAAATTAATGATAATTATTCTGAATCATTGGTCAAGCTACTATCAAAAAGTGGATAGATGAAGCTATGATTAAAGATTATTCCTTGTACGATGCACTGGCACATAGACAAAAAAAAACTATTCTTGAGTAAAGTCAAAAATACGATATTTATTTGTAACCATTAGATAAATTGGTTGATATAGATAAATACAGTGGTTCTTGTAAAAATGAAATGTTCCGTTCCTGAAAAAGAAACGAAATGGAGACGCATTCCTAAAAAAAGCATTCCTATTCCCATTCCGTTCTAATCATTCCATTCCATACATTCCGTTCCATCCATTCTATCCATTCCATTCCGTTCCATTCATTCCATTTCATATAATTTCCCCTTAAAATTATTTAGTGTTTTCAAATTAATTTTTTAAATTTAAAATTTTTGAATAGTTTATTTTGAAAAATTTTAATATTTTATAATTAATTATAGTTTTATTTATTGTTTTCTCTCCATCGCCTTTTTCTTTTTTTTTGTAGAATAGCATTCCAATATTCTTTCCAGTTATCTATTCCCAGTTTTATACTTTCAGTTTCAAAACGAACTATAAGTGTCAAATTAAAAATGCTAAAAGAATGCTTGTTTTTGGTTGATTGGTCAGCTAATGATAGATTAAAGTATGCGTTATTATATATATTCTTATAGATCTCGACTAGTTAAAAAGATTAATAGACAAAAAATTAGTGATATGAATGACTTGAGATGACCTTAACATTTTTTAAGCACTTTTTAAGGAGTTTTTTTAATCAATTCTCAAAACAGTCTGATATCAAATAATGAAGACCAAATTTTATATATTCTTGTAGATATAATCGAGAGCTTTTTCCTTTTATTAGCAAAACTTTTTCCATTTTTAGCAAAAATTCAATATAATTTAATAATTTTTACTTTTAAAGACGGCAACTTTGCTTGTTTTCTTTCTTTCAGTTCTTTAATGGTGCTGTCGTTGTGTTCTGCACCGAAAAGCTTACTTATTTCTTCGTCAAATAGTTTTTCTAGCTTCTCAGCGATCTTAAAACATAAAACCGTATGATTTTAATATTTTTTAATATTCTACTTTTACTTCAACTTGTTCTTGTGTTCTAATATTCATTAAACCAGATTCATAAATTTTTTCAAAGGTGTCCTCTTTGAATCTATGTAATTATCCTCTTCTTCTTCTCTATCTGATTCATCCTCAATCATATTCTCATTTGATTGCTTGCTAGTTAATGGTTTTTCTGAACTTCTTAATCTTTCAATTTTTGATTTGTTTTCATTTAATATTTTTAATTCCTATTTTAAATTTTAGATCTTAATAAAAATAAATATATATAAATAAAGACTTCATAAATTTTCGGTAAGTACTCTTCTAATGGAGATATTTTTAATTAAAATTACAAGATTGTCTTCTATTTTTGTAAGTCTTTTAGTGAGCTAAAACAAATTACTTTAAGGAAGAATTCAAATGCAAAAAATATATTACTTTAGGAAGTTGAACCTCGAAATTTTTAGCAAATGTTGTTACGGTATTTTCAATATTTTCACTTGATTTTCCAGCCTGCCCAAGTACATTTTCTTTAATATTCAAAGAATCGAATGACTTTGAAAAAGTAATTTTGGGTTTATCATTTATTTTTTTATTCCGATTAATCGAATTCTGTTCTGTCTTAACTTGTGTAGTGCTATTTTGTGCAATTTGGTCAAGTGCAGGGTCATCAATTTCCTTGAATATCTCACCTGGCTTTTCATTTAATAAGGAGAGGGATTTAAGTTCGCAAATAAAAATATGATTGCTACGACCAATTTTAATTTTACATTTTAGACACTCGTCAATTTCACACTTATTTTTTAATAATTTATTAGTCTTTAAATTTAATTATTTTTATTTACTTCTTTTATATCTTTATACTCAATTATATCTTCTTTAGGTAGAACCAAGACCCGGAAGAAAAAAACCAATGACTTGAAATATTTTTAATTTTTATTAATTTTAGATAAAATTTAGAATAATTAGACCATACTTGATTTTTACATTAAATTTTAATTTAGCACTTGTCAATAAAAACCAAATAAAATTTTATTCTTTTTTTTCTAACTTACATTTTTTTATTTTTGTTATTTTAGTTGTAGTTGTAGTATAAAACTGCAGCTTTGATGTTATCTAAGTATATCTCTAAGGAGCTGTAGCAGTCGCTTATTTTTGTTTCGCCATCCAACAATCAAGCTTCACTTTAAAAACTATTTAGGCTTTTTGCATTTACCATTGAGGTCTTCCGGAAGTTTATTCCATTCATTCACGACTCTATTTGTAAAAAAGTTAAATCTTAGAAACAGTTCTTCATTCTTTCACGAGTAAGACAATAGCTATTTCTCCTCAACTAGTATCTTCGTCTACCAGGTTTTGTAATAAGACTATAGTTGATTCCTTTATTAAATTCAATTTATTCATAATTTTTTATCAATTTGAACATCTGGATTAGATCATCTCTTAATCTTCTTGTTCTCAAGTTAGTTAAATTTAGCCTTAAAAACTTTATTGATAATCCAAGTTACGCATTTTTGGAATCAACTTTGTTGCTCTCTCTCAAGTTCACTTATGTCTTTTTCTGTATAAGGACACCAAGCGCTGACAGCATATTCCAGGTGTAATCTAACAATACAATAATTTGATAGTCTCACTACAAAGATACTTAAATGCTTTCTTAATTAAGCCCAACATTTTATTTTCCTTAGCTGTAGCATTTTTGACTTGAGTAGTCCAATTTAATCACTTTGTATGTAAATACCCAAATCTCTTTCAATGTTTGACTTACTCAAGGTTTTTGAACCAATTTTATAATCAAACTCTGGATTTTTGTTGCCAATATGAACAACTTTGCATTTTTCTATATTCAACTGAGTCAAAAATTGTTTTGACCATTTTAACACTTTATCCATATCCGATTGTAGGTTATAAATCGAGTTCAAATTATCAATCGTTGATAAGATCTTCGTGTCAATACTCAACTTGTCGTTTATATCAATAATTAAGAAAAGAGGACATAACACTGAACCTTGTTGAACTCCACTTTTAACTCTTATCCACACTAGAGGCACCAAACGAGTCATTTGACTCGATTAAAAAATTTTTAAATCCTCGTATCTTTTGAATGGATTTTTCAAATAAATGTATCTTTTTTGAATTATGTAGATTTTAAAATTTTCTATTACAGTTTTTTATGAAATATTTTTGAATTAAAAAAAACATGAAAAAATGCTTGGTGCTTCTAGTGTTAATTAAGAGTGATTTAATTCAACAAATAAATAAATAAAACTTTAAATATTTAGTTAATTTTATTTAGTTCAAAAAATAATTCGATT
Organism: Brachionus koreanus; assembly: GCA_016987375.1. Classification (NCBI taxonomy): domain Eukaryota; kingdom Metazoa; phylum Rotifera; class Eurotatoria; order Ploima; family Brachionidae; genus Brachionus; species Brachionus koreanus. Next base: position 1,017,514 of record PJRA01000216.1, read on the forward strand.
TTTGAAAAAAAATATTTAAAAATTAATAAAGCTAAAAAATTGCTATTGTTATAAATTTGCTAAAATTCGCTTAACTCTAAAAAGAAATTGATTAAAAATTTTCAATATAAAAAATAAGTTAAAATTTTTTAATTATGTCTTGGAATCGGTTCAAAGTTAAAACTTCCAAACTTTTCAACTTTAGGAGCTTGAGTTGGAAACCGGTCGAATTGTGAGAAACGAGTTGTTGTTTTGATTTCCACTATTTCGAAGTTGGGAATTGAATTCTTTTTTGATTCAGCTGGCAAATTAGTTTTCTCCTGATCATCCAAAAAATTAAAGCTTATTGATTCAGCAAATGGAGAAACAGTTGTTGACTTTTCAGAATTTCTCATCCTATCAATCGAATCGTCTTCCAAGTTATCGAATAGAGCTAAATTCTCATTGATATCTTTATTAGATCCTTGTTTAAGTATTTGATTTTGTTCTGTTTTGGAAAATCCAAGTTTTTCCTGGGTAGATGTTGGTTCCATTATATCAAATGAAGGAAAGTCAAATCCACCTAATCTGGTTTGGGTAGTAGTTTTTCGAGAAGTTTTCATAGGAGTCTCAGGAGTAGTCATTTTTTCCATAAGTTTTTTCTTAAATTTATTTCTTCTTAGAGTGTTTCTTGAAAAATCTATTTCATCTCTTGGCTCACTAATATCAAATGAAGGAAGATTTGTGGAAGTCTCCAAACGGTCTGAATTTACTGTAAAGTCAATAGTTGGCAAATTACTATTTGATATCTGATTAATTTTAGATACTTTCTCATTAAATCTGTTAGTCTTTTGAACAGGTTCATCGAAATCCAAGCTAAACATATTCTTCTCTGAATGAGATGATGTTGAAGTATCCGTAGTTGTTTTAATTCTTAACATTTCTCTTAATGGCATTTGAGTTGTGGTATCTAATTCATCATTTATAAAATCAAATGATGGTGAAGTTGACGAGGAAATCTCAAAATCGCCAAAATAATCATCAAAATTTTTAACTGATGCTGTAGTTGCAGCAGTTGTTGTAGGGGTTGAAGTAGTTGTGGTTGTAGTTGTAGTTGTAGTTGTGATTCTTGTTTTATGTGGTCTTTTTCTAAGATGCTTACTTCTTCTAGTTGTAGTTGTAATAGGAGTAGTAGTTTCTTCTTCATAGTAATAGTAGTCTTCATTTGAAAGAGTAGTTGTCTTAACAAATTGTTCTTGATTGTCTCCAATTTTGGCAATTTTTTCTCTATTAGAGCCAAAATTCTGATCATGTAAGATAATTGGACTTGTAGATACACTTTGTTCATTTTCTTTATTAGGGTTTCTAACTATATTCTCAAATATCAAATGATCAACAATTGTGGTTGCACTTAGAGTGGTAGTTGTTGGTATAGTTGATACAGTTTGGCTTTTAGTTTTAAAACGTAAATGTTGAGGCGTTATTCTGGATTTGGCGGTTGTCATAATTTGTTCTTCATAGTCATAATCGTAGTCACTGCTTTGAATAGAGGTTGTTGTAGTCGTTATGGGGACTTTATGCTCTGGTTCTATTTGATCTTGAACATTTAAAAAGGTTGAAGTTTTAACTTGATTCTTGACTAGGTTATTTAAATCACTGAGACTAATTTTTACTTTTTTATCCTCTTTTGTTCTTTTTGGCAAGTCTACTGTTGGAACTAATGCAATATTTGAAATTCTAGTAGCCTGTACAAAATTTCTATCCTGGTTCCTATCTATTTTGTGATTTTTATCAACTTCTTCAAATATGAAACTATCAACCACAGTTTGTTTTGGTCTGCTAGCTTGTTCGACCACATTGGACACCATTGTAGTTTCGCTAATTCCATTTAGCTGAGAAAATGAAGTTGTTGTTTCTTGTTGTACTAAATTTGTCTGCACGGTTGGTTTAAAGCTCATAAATACTTTTTCATCATTTTTTTTTGTAGTGGTAGTTGTTTGTTCAAAAAATTGACTATTTGATTCAGTAACAACTTCAAAAGGAGATACAGTGGTAAATTGAGTTTGAACAGATGCTGTTTGAAATTCTTGGATACCAAAATTAGACGATTGAGTACTAGTAGGCACATTGAACAAGCTAGTTGCTATCACAGATGATTCAGTAGCACTTGCAAAAGTTACTGGATCCAAAGATGAAAAAGATGTAAATACAGGTGACAGTGTTGTTGGGAAGGTCTCACCACCAAAATTCAAATTACTAAATTCTGAATGTTGATTAGATGTTGAAAATATAAACTGCGTAAATGTAGTTATTGGTTGAAAAGTGGTGGTTGGGAAATTTTGACTGGCAAAATTTAAACTACTAAATTCAGCTTGAGAATTTGAAACAGGTGAAGCAGGTTTGGAAGCGGAAGAGCTGGGCCAATCGCAGATATTTGAGGCCGCATTGAACACAAGACCTGGTGGACAACTTTGACTAAATGCAACATCAAGATGACACTTTAAGAATTTTGAATTATCGTTTGGATCTGCCGAAATGCCTCCAGTACCATCGACACAAGGATCTTGAAATTATTTAGATTGTTTTTAGTTTTGTTTAAAATTTAAATTAGTCAAAATTACTTCCAGCAGGCGCCGATGTGCAGTAAGCCAACAAAATAGACAAGAAACAAACTCTTGCTATCATTTTTAAAAATTTTTTTTTAAATTCTTGAAATAAATTTTTAAAAAATACAAAAGCTTAAAGCGAAATTGAAAAGAGTATGAGTGAATCGTGTTAGATTTAGTTTTAATGAAATGCGTGCTTAACATATGCATCTTTAACAAAAGATTTTTTGTTATCGTTGGCTTAGCAATTAAAAATTAGACGAGTGCAGATTTTCTTTGGAAAGTCTCACAAATTACTCATAAGAGCAAAAATTGATGCAACTACCTCAATTGATAAGATTTTTGGTCAATCGATTCAAAATCGATAGATAAAAATAATTAAATTAAAACAAAATATAGACAAATTTAATTTTAATGTAAAGATTATTCAAATAAAAAATTAATTGTAGAATGAATAAGATTAATGGCAAATTGAAGATTAACAGTTGAAAATTTTTTAACTTTAAAAAAAATTATTTATTAAGACTGGGTTTAAAATTTGAATTAAAAAAATTAATTAAATTAAAAGATTTATTTTTAGAATATAATTTTGAATTTTAAAAAAATTATTGTTAATTAAAATTTTATCGATCGATTAAAAAATTAATTGAATTGTTCATATACAATTTTTTGGAGTAAAAATCAGATTTATTGATCAAATTCATCTTGTTGGGTGTTTTCGGCAATAGGTTTGACTCGGACCAAAACAGGTCTATGTTTTACAATTTCATTGCTTGGAGTAGTTGATTTTGAGATAACACTCCAGTCGCAAATCTTCAATGTTGGATTGTAGAACAAATCATCAGGACAAGTTTCAACCCACAAGGTGTCTTGGGTCTCACATCTTAAAAATTTGTGAGTGTCAGTTGGATGAGGTAGAATTGTTCCTTTGGTTTTATCTTGGCATGGTGATACACTAGCTCCATCATCAACTGGGGCAGAAATTGACAAAGCAATCAATGAAACTACCAAAATAAGCTTGAACATTTTTTAAGCTTTGTAAATTTTCAAATTTAATTTTCAACAAAAATGACTTAAGATTCAAAATAAAATATTTAAATGCCAAATTTATAAAGTTTGAAGACCAACTTTTTTAATGTTTCATTTAGACGCGTTTAGAATTATATGACAATAGCATTCACTATTTTTAAAACTGCATCCAACATTCTATTATATTTTCTAAAACTATAGTAAAATTTCTATTGAAATCATTCATAATGCTTTTTAGATTATATTCGAACAAAAAATCGGCTCTTTCTTTCAATTGATCATGAATAAAACATGTGCCATTAGTTAACATTTTATTTTTTGGTTTATATTAAATTTCTAATAATTTTTGCTAAAATTCAATTGTGATTTTTTTTCTAAAAACATCAAGATTTTTTTTAATGAGTTAAAGTGCAAGTATTTTATTAAGTATTGGACATCAGCGCTCAAATCTAATCAAACATATTTTTTTATTATCCTTTAACACTAGAAGCACCAAGCATTTTTTCAGGTTTTTTTAATTCATAAATATTTTATAAAAAAACTTAGATAATTTAATAAAGTAATATCATTTTTTAAAGAAAATTTTAAAATCTACATAAATCAAAAAAGATATATTTATTTGAAAAATCCATTCAAAAGATATGAGGATTTAAAAATTTTTCAAACGAGTCATTTTGACTCGTTTGGTGCTTCTAGTGTTAATGGCATAAATTTTTTGTAATATTGGCTCACAGAAAATTTTTTATTTCTCTATGAGAGATTTTTTTTCTATTATTAAAGGTTTTTTAATTGATTGCTTTTACAAGTTTCCTAAAAAAACAAATCTAAATGATCAATTTGCCAATTATTTTACCTGATTTATTTTTAGATGATCCGAGGTAGTATCTAGAATCAGCAGCAGATTGGCAAAAAAGCACAAAATGTAATAAATCATTTAGGCTTAAATGAAGTCTTTAATTTTTACTCAAGAATGAATAATAACTTTTTTAATTATTAAAATTTTCTTTCTCAAAAATAAACTAAAACCTTCTTAACGAGCTTATACGACATCTAATTTTTATACTTGCTCAGAAAATATCAATAAAAAGAAAAATAAATTAATGAAAAAGAAAATAAAATCTATTCTTTTCTTTTCTAAAAGGCATCTTTTATTTTAAACTGTTTGAGATAAATTTCTTGTTTTTATAAAGTATAGACTTTTTATTATTTTAACAAAAATGAATTTTTAGATAAAATCATGAGTAAAAAACAATCTAAGAGATTTTATTTAATTAAAAATTCTATTTAAAATGATTTGCAATTTAAAATGTTTGCACTATAAAATGTTTTTCTAAAACAAAACTGAACTAGAAGATTAAATTTTATTTCCCAAAACTTTATCTATGACAAATCTAATTAAAACCGAGTCAAAAAATATTTGGATTTAATCTGTACAATTTCTAAATCAAACTAATTTTTCTTTTCTTGAATGTAGTGTTTGTTTAATGAAGGTTTAATAAGTATCCGACTGATTTAGCGTTAAAAACAGCTTTTAGAAGAGTATGTTTTAATTTTTTTATTATATTTTCTTCAAATAGACTAAAATCTTTAGGTATCGATTAGTTTCGTAGTCAAAATTTGCATCCTATCTATGCAATTAATTCATAATTAAATAAACTTGGATCTTAATACACTTAAGAGTTTCCTCGGCTTTTTTATCAAATTAAAGGTTATGTAACCCAATCGCTTCAGAATTAAGTCTAATGAATCTTTTTTTAAAAATAATGTAAGCAAACAGTCAAGATTATGAGATAGCTTTGTGATATTGGCACTAAAATTAATTAAATTTAGCGGATATTTTAACAAATAAACAAGAAAATGGTCTATTTAGATTTTCTTAACGAAATTAAAATATTACTCAAAATATTCAAGATTCATAGATCAAAAAGATTTTGGTTTATTTAGCGTTAAAAAAAAAGCAGCTAAAAATAAGTTATCTGGATTGTATTTAAAGGAACAATTGCCGTAAAAAAAAAATAAATGGTTGATTTTGGCATGTTTGTTTGTGTAAATATCTTTCAACTCATAACTTAAAGCATGTAATTAATCAAATATTTATCATTAAATTCTTAATAGCTTTAATTTTCTCGTATTTTAATACCTTGCAAAATAATCCTATTAAATATTCATTGTGCTAAATAAAATATTTTTTAGCTTGTAAATCGGTAATAAATTTTTTCAACAAATTTTTTATTGACTAAAATCCTTAAAAAATTAGATTTAATTTTCTTCTCTTTTTTCAATTAGTCCGTGAATACGTTTGGAAAAAATATCATTCTAATCTCTTGAGTTGAACCAAATAAACAAAAATTGATTAAAATTCAAAAATAAGTACTAATTGAGCGAATTTTGCATAAGCTTTTTTAGGATAGTATTTCTATAGGGTTTTTATTTATTTAAAAAAAAAAAAAAAAACTCAATAAAATTAAGAGACATAGTCTTGGATTTTTTTTGTTAAAAAAATTTAGAATAACATCATCTATTCTTTTGTCATTGTTTGACGAAAATTATTTTGCTTTGACTTATTAGTGAAAAATAAGTTGCTGTTTTTTTTTATTTAATTCAATAAACGCCAAAAGGCGATGTTAAATTTAGTAAAATATGGTATAAAAAATTAAGTATAAAAATCAATTAATTTATTTAATAATTAAAAATTTAAAAAAATATATGAAAAAATAAAAAAAATAAAAATTGAATTCTCGGTAATTATGATTTAGATTAAATAAGCTTAAATTTAGTGGTATTTTATTTCTAGGACATAGAGCTATTAATAAGTATTAGGAGATATAAAAATGAAAATTGTTATGAGTGAAGATACCTTAGTAATGAAGATTTAAATAAAGATCCATTGAAAATCAGCTGTCTAATTTATTGAATGAATTATGTTTTCCCGAAGAGAAAATTAAACATCAGAAGAAGGAAAAAATTCTTGTTCTTGATTGATTTAATATTTGGCAATAATTAAATCCAAAAGTTTGTTCCGTTATTGATATTTTTTTTCTCAATGCACAAACAACCGTCCCAACAAGTCTTAGACATAACCATTTTTTCCATATTAAATAGAAATAATTGATAGTCGTGATTAAAGCAAATTTATTTCAAATTTGCAATTCTTCTATTTGGAACTTTTTTTTTTCTCAAATTGTTTGTTCTTATTTCAATTTTTTTCTACTTATTTGTTTCGAGTTGTTTTTATAGCAGATATATCTAGCTAAATTAACTCGATAATCTATTATTGCATTGATTAACAGTGAATTTTTCACCCAGTTTATAAAAAATCTTATTTGGCTTTGTAGAACACTCATAACAAATACAATTTGGCTTTCAAGACTTTTCATAGCTTTCAGGTTTTTGCAATAAGATGCGCCATTTTGAACTCAATCCAACAAAATGAATGCAACCATTGATGAAGTTAATTCGCTGGAGATCAACATAGTCAAAGTTCTAGTTGCACTAATCGCTATTCCAGTATGCATATTGACAGCCGCTGGTAACATACTAGTCCTGGTTTCTTTCAAAATAAATAAAAAGCTTCGCACTGCGAATAATTATTTTTTGATGAGCTTGGCCATAGCCGATCTCACCATCGGCTTCATTTCCATGCCCATATCCACTTTTTACTTTATAACCGAGAAATGGCTACTCGGACCGACTATTTGTGACTTGTGGCTCAGCTTGGACTATGCTGTTAGCAATGCAAGCGTGGCAAATTTGATCCTAATTTCTTTCGATAGGTACTTTTCTATAACTCGACCACTCACCTACCGGGTCAATCGGACCTCACGAAAAGTCATCATTTCAATAGCAGCTAGCTGGATTGTTTCTTTTCTTGTCTGGACACCTTTTATAATATCGTGGCCGTACATCCACGGAAAAAGAGTTCTCGATGAGGATGAGTGCAAAGTTCAATTTTTGTACACCAACAAGTACCTTACTCTGAGCACATGCTTTATTGCGTTCTACTTGCCAGTTATTATCATTTGTGCCGTGTACTACCGCATTTGGGTCAAGACCAAGGTGAGACAAGCTGAATTTCGCAATCTTTTGGCCACGAATAGTGTTAAAACCAACATGAATAGACATTCGCGCAAAATAACGCTCAAAAATGAGCGATTGGAAATGGTTGGACTTAGATTATCTAATACCAATATGAAGCCAAGTTTTGAGGAAAATAAAGAAGATGAGCCCAATTCAATTGAAGTCTCAAATGAGATAAGAAAAAATTCCGATTCAGGCAAAGCTAAGAGTGTACATTTAAGCGACTTGTCTTTGCTGGAAAACACTGGTCACAATTCAGCTTTTAATATGGAAAAAACTAATCTAGTTGATAAAGTTCTTAATCATTTCATTAGAAATAGATCAAGTTCGATTGGAATATTGACATCCAAACGAATTGATTATTCCAAATGTAAGCTTTATTTCAAAAGTAGTACAAAATCAAACTCGAATATTCAATGTAAATATTGTAAAAATGACAATGAATCATCTAAAGTCAAATTGCCCAGTGACGACACTTCATGTTACTCGTTGTTATCGGCTCGAAGTGATAAGAAAAATAATGCAACACTCGATTTTAAAAGTGAAACGAAAAATGCAGAAAAAAATTATATTTAAATTTTATTTTTAGAGACCAGAGAGCTGAAAGTAGTTAGTGTCGAGTCGAAAAAATTTTCGACTGATATGAATTTAACTGATAAGAATACGACGTTTGAGCGAGCTCATGCGCTATCAAATAAAAAATTAGAGAAAAAACAAGACCAAAAAGCAGCAAAAATGCTTAGTGCTATTTTGCTGGCATTTATAATAACATGGACTCCATATAACATAAATGTAGTGGTCAATACATTTTGTGAAAATTGTTTAAATAAATATGTATTTTGGGAAGGATTTGGTAAGTTAAAGCAATTTTATCTTTCAGAGATTTGATCAAATTTTTTTTCTCTAATCTATTGAGATTTAAATTGCATTCTTTTTAATCAAGTCAATTTGAGAATTATGTAATTCAGGTCATACAGAAACAATTCTGGCAAAGATTTGAGAATAGAATTTTTTCAATTATAATCTATCAAATAAATTTGAAGCATTCTATTTACTTTATCGTTTACATATTTTAGACAATCAGGCACAATCAAATTGTCAGTGCTTCAGAATTAATTAGAAAATTTAATAAAAGAATGCTAAAATAAATAAATAAAAATGAAAAAAATGTTTGATGAAATTTTTATTTTTTAGCTTATTGGTTATGCTATATGAACAGTACCATCAATCCAATTTTGTATGCTCTGTGTAATGCAAGTTTTCGCAAAACATTTCGAGAAATATTTGCTAAATTTGATATAATAAACAAAAAAAATTAAACAAAATAGTATCGACGATATTTTAGTTACATTCACAGTTTTATATGCTCAAAATAAACATTTAAATTAAAGACATAATTTTTAATATTTTTTTAAGACATTTAATTAGACATTATGAAAACAAGCTTTAATTTTATATTTTTAAGTTTTATCTAAATTTATTTTAATATTATGCCAAAAAAAATGACCAATTCACCAAAAATTTTGCCAAATTATCTTCACAAATTTCAAATGCTCGAGTTATACTAAGACTCCTTGACGATCCGTCTATGTTAGTTTACACATTGACCTACGGTCTTGGCAAGCATGTATTTTAAATTTAAGAAGTAATTTTTTGTTGGATTTTTTAATTTTTTTAAAGGAAAAAAATACTGTAATTCGAAGTTTGAACATAATTAATAATTTAGCTTCTCATGTTTACTACTTGTGTGAACATGCTGCTTGGTTGGCAGATAATTCAATTCTAAAAGCAAATTCTAGATTATGCTGGTTGATTAGCTTGGTTGCCTGGTTAATATCATTGATAGCTTCAATAATTTGGTAAAAAATTTTCTGATTTTGCAAATTAATAGATTCTCTATAACAGAATTTTCCATAAAAATTTCAATACTAAATATTCAAGACTGTTTTTTAATCTATTTTTTATCGAGAAAATTTTGATATCTCATCAACTATTCTTATGCTATCAATCAATTTGAATTTTATATTTTATTAAGCAATTCGATATGTTTGATAAAAATGCTTAAAGAATTGAGACTTTTTGTCAACAAAAATCAAATAAAAAGCAAAAAGTTTGTAGTTATTTTTTAAAAAATAGAAGCATTTTTAGAAAGTAATTTAGTATAGCTGAATTTCAAATAAACAAATATTGAATAAATTGTGTATAAAAGTGCTTCTAACTATAATAACAATTAGATTTTTTATTTATTTAATATTTTTAGAGACGAATTAATTAGCAAACGGTTTAGAATAATTTATTTAAAATTAATTGAAGAACTTTCTTGTACTATAAATGCAATACATTGGTTACCGCGTGGTATTCTATGGTCAGGGAAATTGTCAGATTTTCAGAGTGGTTTTCTAGGTCTACTATCTTCGTTATGTAATTTAATTTGCAAAATTATCTAAATCAAATTAACAACTTTTTTTTACTTAATTCCATTTAAATCTAATAAATTATTCATACAATATTTATATTAATAATTTAAATTATAAATAATTAATTTTAAAAAATAAAAGTCAACATATTGTTCACATATTATTGCTTGATAATAAACTATAAAATTGGAAAAAAAATTTTGATATGGATTATTTTATAATTTCTAGATTAAAAAATCGTTAAGTATAAAAAAATGTGACTGACATTTTGCTAAAAATTTTTAAAAAAATAAATCAATTTAATTTAATAAATCTAGATAGCTCAAAATATTTTTTCAATATTTTTCTAATTTGCAATTCAATTCAAAAAAATGGAAATTAAAATTTAAATATGATGAAAATTTTCTGATTTTCGTTTCTTTTTAAAATATTTAAGCTAAATAAAAATTTTGGTTTTAGTTAGTTTGAATTTTTAGAGTTTTCATTTTGTTTAACTTTAAACTAATGTAAATTATTATTTCAAATTTCAATCAATAAATTTCTTCAATTAAACAGAATTTAAAGTCCTTGATTTTTAACTTTGATAATTAGCATTGAAAATTTTTCTTAAAAAATTGGAAATTTGTTCAAATTTTATTTCTTCTAAAAACTTCATTTATGCAATAATTTCTATTTTAATTTTTTTTCAATAAATAGATTTTAAAAATGTAATAAAAATCAGAAAATTTACTCATTTTTTTTACCGCTTTATGAAATTTATTATATAAACAAATATAAATAAACATAAATAAAATAAGCAGCTTTTTATTTTTATTTCTAGATCAGTTATTGATTAAAACAATATGATAATAAATAAAACATAAAAAAAAAACCTTAGTCTAAGATGATAATTAAAATCAAAACACACATGAGAGGATGTAAAACAACATAAAATACATTCGACTTAAAAACCCTTTTTTAAATCAATTTATTTTTCTTATTGATTTAATCACTAATCTTAGTTACAAAAAATTACTTGTAAAATAATTTACAGACCTATATACAGACATTACTGTAAAACACAATGTGTGCCATTAATTGTGTTATCTATATTTATTCAAAAAACTAAATTTAACTAAAAAAAAAATTCTTTTTTAATAAAAAAATACTATCCATTGACATTGAAAACATTTTTCATAGCCGCTTTGTCAAAATATCACAATTTGTATTATTTTCGACAAATAAGTTTTGTATTTTTTCAATTTAATAAAAAAAATAAAACTAGTCTAATAAAAAATTAAGAAGAGAGTTGGTAAGGGTATGATATATTACTACAGAATTTTAGAGAAACAATTATTTTTACATGTGTTTGGCCAAAATTGGCGTTATAAATGTTATTTTTAAAAAAATTTCAAAATACAAAATTTTATTTTAGTATATACTGCATTGCTAAAAAGTTAAAAATTTAAAGATGCAAGAAAATTTTTTTAATTAAAGGAGATGATCTGTCCGACCGACCTTTTCGTCCTATTGAACCGTCCGTGCCGATTACAAAAACTTTTTTTTTTGAAAAACGTATCGGACGAATAGCACGGACGGTTCAGTCAGACGGACTGGTCGGATCGGAAAATGATTTGCTTTTCTAATAAAACATTGAGTTTGAAGAAAAATTTAACTGTTTCTTAGGTTTTTCATAATTGAAAAAACAAAAAACTGAATTGTTTTTTATGTTTTGAATAACATTAATTGTAATTTGCAATCCATGAATCTAAATAGTCCTTCTCATTCTTTTAAAATTCAAATTCAAATAAACAAATATTAATCAAGCGTTTCTTTATTTTTTCACAATACTGCATGATCTAATTATTAAGAATTTAGTGAACGAAGAATACAATGAGGTGAGAGTGCCATTTTATTTTTACTAAAAGGACAAATATCAATATAATGAATTTAAAAAAATTGCTGCTTTATAGAGGCATTTAGGTTTGACTTATGAGAACAAAAATCAAAAAATATTTGACGTTTGATATAGCGGTATTGTTCTAATTCTCATTCGTTCTATCCTTTGTCAAACCTTCAACTAGATCAGCCTATTTTTAACCAATTTTGTAGATAAAATTCAAAAAAAAATTCAATTGTAACATTCACTTGTAGAATAAAAAAAAATTTCTTCTTTTAAAACTAACAACAGTTTGAAAATTTTATTTCGACTTTTATTTATAAACAGAATTTATTCAAAAAATTTAACTAATTTTTAAAAATTATATAAATCTTTTGTTTAAAATAGTTTTTTAACTATACTTAACAGAAGATCCCACCAAGTATTTAGCTATTTGATAAAATCCGAATCCGACCTTGTAAAATCCATTTATAAGATAGAAAAAACTTGTAATCAAAGTGATTGAAACACCCAGCAAACCGACCAAAACAACCCAGAAGCCGATCAGCATATTCCAAAATCCGATCAACAGACCCAACATATTTCAAATATAAAACACATATATTTTCACAATCTTTTTTTTCAAGCAGTGAATAGAAGTCGCGACTTTTCTCATCAACAAAAAATTTAAATCGAAAGCGCGCTTTTTTCTAATTTAGCCGATTCGATTTGCTTTCATTTGAGAAAATCTATGCACAGCATCGAAGAAGTGGGATTAAATGAAAAAAAACGAAACGAAAGTAACATTAGTCAGCCAGTTAAGTGCGAAGTATTAGCTAAGATTTTATTTGAGTAATATGTCAGTGCTTGAATGGCTAGATTTGAATATAAAAGCAGCTATTTATTTTGCAATCGTTTCAAAATACCAATATTTTCAACCAGCAGCTATAAACCATGAATTGTATTTTGCGCATTTTAATTCAAGTCGTATTAGGTCTTTGCATAGGGTTTGAAATTTTGCATTCGAATAGCTATAAATAAAATATCCACACACTCTCTTGATCATCGTAATTCTTTACTAATTTCAAATTACACAATTTCTTTAAGCCTAGCTAACACGTGTAACAAAAAAGCATTATTTTTTCTCATTTAGAAAACCGTTTGCAACTAGATCGAGAATTTTATCTACATTTAACCAAATTTTGGGCTTTGAAAATTTTATTCTAAGCATATTTTTTATAATATATAACAATTGGACATTTTTAACAATCTTTAAATCAAAATGGAATATGACTTTGAGAATCAAATCGACTCGAAGTACTCGACCTCGTCGACCCCTTCGTCTTCGGCCAGCTCGACTTCCGAATCGTTCATGAACCAAATAAACAACTTGAAAACAAAGTTGACCATGCAAAATAAAAAGCAAAATCAGTTCATTGATTTCAACTGCTCAATGCCAAATTCGTGTTCGCTTATCTTTTCCACTGCGGCCAGCTTCAACATAAATCAAAACGTAAACATCTATTAATTAATCTAAATTTAAAATTTGTCTTATTTTGTTTTTTATTTTGGTTCAGGACACAGTTTTTTACTCAAGAGAATCAATACATTTGCTGGCAAAATTTTTGGCCAACAATAGTGAACAAGGCATTTTCAGATCATTGTATTCATATGCGCCGGACAACTTAGCCTGGTTGTGGTCTTTTTTGGACTTTGACAGTCCGATTGATCTGAGTCAAGTGCCAGTGCAAGAGCACTATGAGGCTTTCGAATGGTCCATTCAAGACAACAACCTGAGTGAATCAGACGATGAGCTGCTGACCAGAGTCAACAAAATATTCAGCGATTCGCCTCTAATTCAGTACAAGTATCGCGAAAATCTAATGATTGCTGATCTATTTAAATTTTTGGAGCATCTACAAAAAATTAGTTTCAAATACATAGCTATTGCTTTGTTTAATTTGTATTTTCCAAGTAATTTGAAAAAAAAAAAATTTATTTCCTTCTTTGTTCATTTGAAAAAAAAAAATTTCTTGATAAAAAATTTTTTATTTATTTTTATTTATTTTTTAGGATTTGCTTGCTTTATGGACGATCAGATTAGAAAGTTTATCAAGCCGAAAATACTTGCCGCCAATTTACCGCTGGTTAAAGAGCTTGATACAATGATAGTTCGTCTAATTAAGTCAAGATACTCCAATTTGAGAGAGTATAAGCAGAAGATACTGACTGGCCAAGACCTGCCGTCGTATGTGCGCGGCTTGCTCTATGATGTGCCTGGATTTTGGACTAATCCGGCCAATAAGCTTCTTGTCAAAAGTCTGACCACTGGTCTAAACAAGCCGCGATTGATGTCTCCTGTAGGCAACAAGACAAATCTGAATCTAAATGAGAACATGATACATCATAAGGAAGAGCAAAATTTGTATCAAACTTTAAGCTATTTGAAAATGCTTCAGCAGTCAAACAAACTGAATTCGGATTTGGACCATGCAGAAGAAGAATTGGCCAACTTGGACGAAGATGATGATGATTTGAAGAGTTTAATAAACTCAAAATTCTCCGACTTGTCCTCACCAATGCCTAAATTAGATCAATACTTTGTCAATAGTCCTAACATTGAAGATGGACTGAAAAATTTTTCATCTGGTCAATACACTCCTATAAGTCAAAATTTGGCTAATAAACTGCTCATAAACACACCGCCAACTCCGACTAGTTTCAGTCCTTATTTGGACTCTAACTCAATGTGGTCAACTGTAAATAATAAAATGACTCAGCGCTATTTGTCCACAGCGACACCACCACCGTCGGCTAATTTAAAAAATTTCGATGAAGAAACATTTATGTCACCACTAGGAAATTATAACAATCAACTAGAAAAACTAATGACACCAATGAATGAAGAGCAATTCTCAAGGTATTTTCAAATGTCAGCCACTTTGAATTCGCCAGCACCGAAAACTTATCACAAAGATTTCTCAAACTATGTGGGCTCGAACTTGACAACTCCAATGAGCCAGAACATGTTGCCAAAATTCAACTATGATCTAAATGTAAAGACACATTTCAATTCGGCTAGATCACCAGTATCTGGTGCTAGGTCACCTATATACTCGAATACAGCACATAGTTTACCAGCCATTTGGACTGGCCGACTTCCGCCTAAAGTCTACCACATCAATTCGCTTTTTTCACGCAAAGTTTTCTTGGGCGGCCTCCCATGGGACGTCAATCAGCAGTACTTGCTTCAACTGTTGCACAAATATGGCAGTGTTAAGCTAGAAATACCCGGCAAGGACTTGAAGCATCCGCGCGTTTCCCATATTAACAAAATGCAAGAAAGATCTACGCCTGGATATGTGTACATCATTTTTGATCATGAGTCAGCAGTGCAAAGACTTTTGGCTGATTGTAGAAAAGAGTACAAAAACGGAGGTGAACACTACTACTACAATATTCTAATGCCAAGTGTTTATCCGGGAAATTTTAATTTTAACAAACGCGGAAAAACAAAAGAGGTTGAGGTTATACCATGGAATCAAGATGACACCAGTTATGTGCCTTCGAAGCAAAATTTACCGCCCAAAATTGATCCCAAGTCGACAATTTTCGTCGGCGCCCTCCACGGCATGCTAAACGCCCACGGGCTCGGTAAAGTAATGACCGAAATATTCGGGGAGGTTATTCACGCCGGTTTAGACACAGACAAATACAAATATCCGATTGGTAGTGGACGAGTTACTTTCCGCAACCGGGAAGCCTATGTTAAGGCTATAAAGTCAAGATATTTGACCATACGTGCCAATTTGGAGCCCAACGATCCCAGTCCTAGATTTGAAAAAACAATACAAATAGATCCGTATCTAGATGATGATAAGTGCTCAAAATGCGATGCCAAATCGGTTTATTTTTGTCGCAATGAAAATTGCTTGGATTATTTTTGCATGCAGTGCTGGTCGTTCGGCCATGATTTAACAAAACCCGGCGAGCATATTCCTTTGTCAAGACAAAACAAACCATCACATTAGAAATTAACAAAAAAAAAACAGTATACGCTTGATGATTTTTAAATTATTTTTGTTTATTTTTTTTTGTTTGGGTTTTTTTAAGCACTTTAAAAAAAAAAGATGAATTTTAAGCATTTTATTTAAAAAAAAAAGATAAGTGGCAAAGCAACACATTTGGTTAAAAGTCGATTTTTATTTTTTTTTATGGAAAGATAGCTAGTGAAGAAACCGACTAATCGACGACCATAAGATTCATTAGGATCTTTTGATTGTGAAGTGTTATTGTTGTTGTTTTAAAAATTTTTTAAGTTTTTTCGGATACGGTGAACAGGTTGTTTTCCTCTTGCCGACCATCTCATCTAATTTACATGATTAATATTATTAATTTTAATTTTTGAGATTGATGTTAGAGTTTCTTTGTTAAACAACTTGGTAAACATAAAGAGATTTTTTATTAATCTTAATTGAGTTAAATTTTTAAATCGATGTTCCATTTTTAAACAAATTTAAACAATCAATCAAAAATTTTTCCATGTTTCATTTTTTTTTTTCATTTCGTTTTCGATAATTTGTAAATACTTTCCATTATTACTTGAGTTTATTAAGATTAATGGCCTCATTTAGAATTTTGGTTTCTTTTTTTGGTCACAAAAATCAAACTTTTTTTGAAAATTTTTGCCGGTAATATATGTTTTTTTTTGTTATCTAGTTTTGTTTGCTCTATTTTCTAACTAATTGAAATTTAAATCTATTTGTTCAATAAAGATTATAAATTTTCGGTTTTTGCCAATTTTTCAAATCGATTTTGAATTTTGACAAAAAAAAAAATTTTTAAAGAAATATTCAAGAATCGTCTTTTTTTCCTTATTTTTTTTTTTGGGTATTAAACTCTTTTTGTTTGTTTTTTTTCCACAATTGATACAAAAGTGGTAAATGAATGAAATTTTTGTTACTTTCCCAATTGTTTGGGCAAAGATTTGATTTTTTAAAAAAAAATATTTTTAAACTTTTTTTAGTTAAATATTAATGAAAATATACAATTTTGTATTTCACTTAACCGTTCACATATTTAACAATTGGTCTATTTAATTGTAGACATGAATTTCAATTTACTTTTAATCCAACTTTATAATAATAAAACATTACAACAAATCGATTTGTCTGTTTTATTTTTAATTTTATTTTGATACAATTTGAATTTGAAAATTTTAATTTCCTAATCTTTTTATTTATTTATCAAAATGTTTTTTAAAGTGATCAGATGTTGAATTATTTACATATATAAAAGCTTTCAATCGAAAGTTAAATTATAAAAAAAAACTTACTTACTAAAGAAAATAAATAGTAAATAAAATGTAACCTTTAAACAGAAATTGATTTGTAATAACATTTCAAACTTTTTACAAAATTAAGTTGCTGATGTCAAGTCAAAGATTGTTTCAAATGAAATAATCGCTCCATGATCTTTCGTTCGAAATAAGTTGCTTTAGAAACAAAATTTTTTTAGAATATCTGCCTAAATTCTATAAAAAATTTAGAGAAATAATAGATATTTTTTTCTAAAATTTATTTTCAAATTTCAATTTAAAATTTGCATATTGAGGCATTATAATTTTTGAACAAAAAACAAAAATTTTAAATTAAAATAACTTTTTTTGTAAGGGTCTAAAAATTGTTCTGCAAAATGTATCAGCTGATACAAGGTATGTATTACTCAAATTTAGTCCGTGCAATTAA
>PJRA01000216.1:1035294-1045424 GCA_016987375.1 Brachionus koreanus
CCTTGTATCAGCTGTTACATTTTGCAGAACGATTTTTAGACCCTTAGAAAAAAAGTTATTTTAATTTAAATTTTTGTTTTTGTTTTTTGTTCCAAAATTCACAATGCCCATATTGAAGTGGAAAACAAGATATTAGAGTAAGTCAAAAAAATTTTTTTTAAAACTTTATTTAATTTATCAATAAAAATTTATCGATCAAATAGCTTAAAATAAAATATTTAAGCAATTTTGCTCTTTAGTCTTTAATCTTCTATCAGCAAGTAGTTCGATTCCTATCTTGTATCATTCACTGCTTTTGCAGCCAAAAAAAACTCTTTTTCAGCTTGGTCTTAGTCTAAGAAAGTCATCTAAGAAAATGAGCCATTGAGCGTAAAAAATTGTCTTTCTAGGAAAGCAACTATGGATGTAAAGAGACATAACATGTATGAATGTTACATAATAAGGATGAATATTATGATAAGTGAAATACAAAATAAGAAAACTTTCGGGATGATTTAAAATTTCAATAAAATAAAATATATTGCTATGACTTCATGTTTGACGAAGAGGATTTCTTTTTGACTTGGACTTATTAATTTTGAATCTTGTTGAAAAAAAAATTAAAAATTTCAAGCCAAAACTACATTGAAAAATATGCTCAACTATGTTTCATTTAAAAAATTGTTTACTTAACTATAAAAGCAATAAAAATTTTCAAAATTTTGTTCTGTTCTAATGAAACAAAATTCACAACCCTTCAAACACTGGGATTAAGAACTTGTTTTTTTTTGTATGAAAAAAATCTTAAAAAAAAAGTTTAAATTATTTTAAAACTTTATTTAGATTTTGAAATCAAAAAATCTAAGAAATTTGATTTCACAATTTATATCAATTTATTCATAAAAGTGTAGCTTCCACGATCGCTTTGAAACTGATTCAGGTGGAAATCTATATTTGATGTCCAATTTGTTGAATTCAGTTAAATTTGCCATAATATTTTGCTGAAATATTTGAAATGAGAAATTTTCTGTCTCATTTTGAACTGGATAGTTCCAAATTTGAGGTGACATTTTTTCAAATAAATCGATTACTTTTTCGTATTTGTCTTGTAATTGAACACATAAATCGATTAAATTAAACAATAAAAGAGATTTTGAAATACTAAAAATAGAATCTTTCAGGTTGTAGACATAAGACATGATATCGCTGAGTTCCTGTATTAGTGCTAAGTCTTCATATTGGCTTCCTTTTTTGAGAGAAATGAGTGTTTTTTTTTGTCTATTTTTTCTCTTTGATTTGCTAGAATATGTGCTTGCAATTGTACTGGCTGATGAACGCGTAGATCCGGCTTGAGATTGTGTATCAAATGTTGAATTGCTAATTTCAGACATGGACAAATCATCTCTGTGTCTATTTTCGTCTTCATATTCATCCATCATTTCTTTTTCTTTTTTTTTAGCTTTTTCTTCGCGAACCTCATCTAGTCTTTCTTTATGCTCCAAAAACTTTATCTCATATTGCTCAATTGTTTTGATAAGTTCTTGTTGATTTGAATTTAAAGAAGGTAACAAATTTGTTTCTAGAAAATCAAAGCGGTTTGATTTATGAATTAAAGCAATTGCTTCAGACCAGTGGGTGCCATTTATTAAATTCAAAATGGCATTTTCACTATCATTCATGTATCTGTCAAACACATGTGCACATTCGAGAAATTTATTCTCGGATTTTAATTTTTCAATGATTAAATTTAATTTTTCTGTGTATTGATGAGATGATAGCTTTAATTTGAGACAAACATTAATGAACATTTCCCAACTAGCTGATTTCAAGAACAATTCTGAAGCTTGTTCATATTGTTCAGCCCTAGTCAGTATTAATCCAGCTTCTTCGTAGTATTTTTTCTCTGTAAGATGATTGGCAAAGAGTCTTGATATTGTTTTGAACATTTCGTCTGAAGGTTTGTAGTGTTTTAGACATTCAGAATATAACTTGTGATCGTCCACTAGGTGAACGATTTCTTCAATGTGCTCAGTGCCACATTTTATGATATTTTGTAAAGCTTTTTTGTAGCGTTTTAAGTAAAAATCAATTTTATATTTTCGATAATTTTCTTCTAATTTCTTAAGTTCATTTAAAAATGGCAAATATTCTTTTGGATCCTAAAAAATAAATATTTTACAATTAAAAATCAAACAATTTAAATGATCTAAATGATTAATGAATTAAAATGATTTAAATGAATTAAAAACTGATCACTTTATTTATATTATTTAAGATGCTTTTTATTCTAAAATTTATATTTTTAATTAGATATAAATTTTTGATACCGATAACAAAAAATAGATAGAAAATATCGATATTTTTAAAATCAATGCTTTTGAAAGGTAATAATATTTTAATGTTCAAAGTTATCGAAAGTTAAATCATGCACTAATTTATACCTAATGTCTATTGACTTGCATTATAATAAATCGCATATTTCAATAATTTTTACTAATTAGGGTAAAAATTTTAAAAAGTTAAAAATATGTAAAATTCTTTTATTAAATTTAGAATTGAAAAAAGGGAATTAGCAATTTTTCGAATAATTAATTTATCTTTAATAAACTAATTTTTATTTCGAAAAAGATTTTTATTTTTGTAAATATTAAAAAATATAAGTAAACTTTGTACCAAAGTTAATTTAACCCAGACTTGTTTTTAAGTCACAAGTCTTAAGTCAAGTCATAACTTTGACTTCATTTTTTGTGACTTAGATTTAAAACTTATATGCAAGTCTGAGTTAAATTAACTTTACTTATATTTTTAAATATATTTTTTTAATTTTTCGTTGGTTTTGTTTAGCGAAAAACTAAAAAAAATATTTATATTAATGATTAATGAAGGTATAACTTGAAATAAAAAAAGTTCAATTAATTTTAATCATTTGCTTTATTTTTAAATCATTTATTTTTCAAACATTTTATTATCGCATAATTCTTTTCTAAATTATTAATAAAATACCTCAATTTTGTCAATTTTTATCTCTGAATAATGTTTAATCTGTAATTTTAGATATGCTCTCACTTTTACATCCAAATGATTTTTAATTTAATTTAGAGATGTACTCTCTAATTAATTTAAGCATTTCTAATTATTAAGCTTGTTTATTTGTTTGTTAACAAAAGAGCTTGACCCACAAATTGTTTTTCATGTACTATGAATAATGAATGATCAATTTTTGAATAGGATTTAAATCATATTTTTTAGAGGATGATGATGAATGAATGAGTATACAATAAATTCGATTTGAATAGGAAAACTTATTTTTAAAGAAAATTTTTGGCTTCAATTTATGTTTCTTATCATCAATTAAAATCAAGACAAAAATTCATTCGAATAATTACTTTTTGAGATTTTTCCGCAACCATAAGAACAAGTTCAAAATCATAAGTACCAAGTGCAACATCAAACAATTCATTAACATCAACAATATATAGAAGATGTTTTAAGCCTTCATCAATAGATGCTTGCCCTGAATCTAATATAAAAAAATAAAGTTTTGAAGATATAAATTTTTTTTTATTTTTACCTTTCGACTGAATAACTTTGTAAAGAGCTTTTTCAAGTTCTTTCATCTTAGCAAAACATGATAAAATAACAAGATAGTATTTATTTCTATCAATAGATTCACATATTTCAATAAGTTTAGTGCAAATATCAGTAAGTTTGGTGTATTTTTTTGGTGTAATATCTTCTTTTTTACCAATATTTCTTTCAGGGTAATGATCTTTAAAGAACGAAAGAGTCGTATCCTCATCACTTATAAATTTAAATCAAGTGGTGTCCATTTAATTAATTAAAAATTTACCTAAGTTCTGTTATAAATAGATTGATTAAATTAACATTGTTCACTTGATTTACAAATTGAGCAAGGTTATCTAAAAAATTCTTCGGATTATGGTCGTATAAAATGTTCATGTTCACTCGATGCTTTCTCATTGTTTCAACAGCGTTTAAATAATTCATACTTTAATATATTTATATTAAAAAAAAATTCCATAAAATTTTTAAAATTTATACTTGTCTACAAACGATTTAAGTTTTGAAACTACAAGAGTTCTTGGATGAATTAGCTCTAAGTTTCCCCTGGGCATTTGAAGTAAGCATCCAGTTCCTTTATTCAACGCAATTAGTAATTTTGCTCCTCTCTCAAGTTTTCTAAACGACTCCTCGGAAACTCTTTTGGCCGCATTATCTTTTATTTTTATACAAAATTAAATAATTTTAAATAAATTTATTAGAAAAATACTTAATTTGTTTAAATCAACAAATTTCAGAGTATTTGTGTGATCAGTAAAAAGTAAAAATTGATCGTGTACATAGAAAGAAGTACAATTATTAGCCAATTCAGTTTCGTCTACATAAAGTCGATAAAATTGAGAATGACCAATGCATATTTCCTTAAGAAAAAGACTTAATTTGTTTATTTTCAGAATAAGATTTACTTTTTTATCCTTTCCAACTGATGCCATTGTAAAATTTGGACATGGTTGAGGAAATTTCAAATCACAATTTATTAGACTCCATTTATTATCTTTTACTTTAAAAAAAAATTGATTGTCTAGAAAATTTTAAGCTTATTTATTTTACTATATTTGTAAACTGTTCCATCAATTGATTGCAATGCTAAATGTTTAGTGTCAATATTATATTCCATATTTAAAACTTTAAATTCAAGATTAATCTCAGAACTTAAAAAAATAGTCAAAAAATAGTTTCAATTTAGATTTTTTGGTTACATTATTTCCAAAAGTGATTTTTCTTCTTGTGAAATGACCAATTTAAATTCTGCTAAATTGTATTTTGATGTTTTATTCTCATAAATGACCAAAATATGTTCGCTACTCGTCCAAATAATGTGTTGGACACTTGAAACATAGTTTTTCATGTTTTTCAAATTCAAGCTTACAGAGAAAAATTTTTAAACTTTAATTAAAAAATTTCGATTTAGTGAAAATAAACAAAAATTAAAGTTCCAACATTTAATTTAAAGAACATGGTTAATTTTAGAGCAAAAATATATAATAGAATTAATGATTAGTAAAGTTTTTTTTTAAACACTAGAAAGCTCAAAGAATTTGTCGAATATCAAATAATTTCTGTTTAAATTTTATGTATCATTCGGAATCTAACAGGAAAAAAAAATTTTCAAAAATCTCAATCGTGCTACTATTCTTTGTTTTAAAATTCATAATTTAATTTAAAGAATAAGCTATTCAGTATAAAAAAGAAAGGTAATGGGTGATTCATATAATCGTGTTTAAAACTCAGAAACAGATCCATATCGGTTTCAATTCAGAAACGTTTTGGAGGGATTTTTCAAATAAATCGCTTTTCAATTAAAGTAATAATATAATTTAATTTATAAAAAATGTTCTTAACTAAAAAGAAGGCGCCGTGCCGTTCATAACTTACCCTCTAATTATCTTTTAAATAAATAGATTAAATGAAAAAATAAGGGATCAATAAGAGACCACAAAGAAGTTTTTACTTCAAGCTGATTTAATTTCACAAAAATGCTTAGCAAAATCATAACAAAAATTGCAAAGCATAGTAAAAATGCCATCATATTTTATTTGTGAAAAATTTACTCTCAAAGCTGTTCATATTTACAACTCAAAATTTTAAATTGAAAAATTAAAAATACAGATAATTTCTTAATTTTGCCTGCCAAGTATTTTTTGGTTTTGTGATATTTAATGTTATACAGTTTAATGTTTATATTTAATGCTATAGAAAAGAACAAAATGTTAAAAATTATTATAACTTTTCTTTTAAAAAGTCAAAAGCATGTTCTGTAAATGCAACATGATGCAATATTCAAAGTTGCACTATTATGGAAAATCTGGCAAAACTTTGCAAAATTAGCATAATTTAAATTTGGATAAATTTGGCTTTAGTGCATTTTTGTGTGAAAATCATTAACTGACTTTGAACTTTTATGCAACTAAGTATGTTGCACTTTGTTGCACATACAAAACCAATTAAAAGCCTCAGTAAAAAAGTAATAAACTTTTTTAAAATTAATTTTTGTTCTATTTTCAATTTGGTATCGAGACGGTGAATCAGTTAAAAAAATCAAAAAGACACAATCATGCTTGGCATAATGAAGTTAGTTATCAAAATTTAATAATCAGAAAAATTTACTCTAGAGATATAATGTCATGTGTAGTAAAACATGTTAAATCATTGTCAAGTATTATGCATAATTCTGCATGCATAAAATAATTGCAAAAATTTGCAGACATTGAGTTAATTTTCAGTGTTAAATTTGAAAATGTTCTTTTGCAATAAATTTTTACAAAAAAAACATTTAAAAACCTATTTTAATTTGATTAAGAACTTCAATTTGCCAGTTTTTTAAATCATGTTCTTTTTTTTAATAAAATTCTGAACACTCATTTAAATTTGTTTTAACCTTAACCATCTCATTAATATTGAATTCAAATTTACTGGGTTTGATTTATTAATTTGTAGTCATAAGACCCAAGTTTGAGGCCATTTTGTATCTCTAAAAAATTATTAATGATAAAAATTTAGTAGTATTATTTTAAAAAATACATAAGAAATAATACCGTCTTTAACTCTATAATATCTATAAAACTGCATTTCGCCATTTGTTAAATAAACTAAAAAATCCATGTTAAAACTAGACCAAACTAGTTTGTTTATAGGCTTTGGGCAAGTAATTTTGTGGAGACTCATTGGTGGCGGAATAACTTTATTCTTGAAAGGAGTAATCAATGCATCACCTTTTAAAAAAAAAGGAAAAATATTTTCTTAAATAAATATTTAAAATTACATGAATTAACAAGTGCAATGGATCCATTAAAATCCTCAACTGGCTTACAACAATTAACAAACCATCCAAATTTGTAAAAAATATATTGACCAGTTTCAGTGAACAAATGCAATCTTTAAATTGTCTTTAAATAATGTCTTAGTTCAAATTCTGGTTAAAAATTACTTAAAACTATCTTCAGGATCCCAACACACAGCTGAAATTTGATTTTCCAAATCAAAATTAATAGATTGCTTCAAATACCAGTGATAATTGCTCATTGACCATAATTGGACTTAAATTAGATAATTAGTAGTCCTAAAATTATAACTTAATTTATTTACCAATTGATTTGTACTCAGAATCTTTAGTAGGATCAACTAGCTCGGCCCATATGCATAAAATGCTAGAATCTAAATTCCAAGATAGACTATTGATTTTCATCTGCCCTATTGAAAAAGGGAGTTGAAAGGTGCCATGAGAGAGTCCATTTCTTTCAAAAAATATTATTTCATGTTTATTAAATCTATGAATTGATGTTGTAATTAATGATTTTGAATATTTCCAATCAATTGCCGAATCAAGAACATTAATGTCCTTTTCAATTGTTGAATGCACTACTCCTTCACGATTGAAAACTTGAAACTTTCTACTGTTTGTAATCGAATCAATAAAGTGGACCGCAAAAAATTCACCATCAGGTCTCCAACAAATTTTCGATTCTCCATCATCCCATGGCAAAATTTGATCTTCAGTCTTTAAAAAAATTTAAAAGAAAATTTTTTTGTTATCTTTATTTTGATACCTTTTCTTTGGCTGCACTTTTTCCAACAGAACCTTTAAATTGAGTTTCATAAGATCCCCAACCAACATTTACAAATTCGTTTTCAACTAAATTCTCAGTCGATATTTTTTGCTCGCTAACAATGTCAAAATCCTTTGTCATTAGAACAAGAGCTTTGGTTGAAGTAACCAAGGCTAGTAATTCTTGATCCGGACTCCATTGAGCAGCAGATAAGCCATCTGAAATGCTTCCTACACCTTCAATCTATACAAAAAAAAAAAACAATATATATTTTTTTCAGTATTTTTTTAAATTTTTATTCACTGTTTTTGTTAAAACATTAAGAAGATTTAAATCTCCTTTGGTATTTATCAAGCATATATTGTTTGATTCAGTTAAGAATTGAAACAAAATTAGCTTGCTATCCTGACTGTTTGATAAAAATTCTGATGTCAAGTCAAAGATTGTTTCAACATTCTAAAAATAAAAGGCTTTTATTTTCCAAAACGATCGTTTTAAATAATTACTTTATCATCCATGATTTGATATATCTTATTGTGGTCTGATATGTAAAGACAATTCATATTGGTGTCAAATGAAATTAGTTCAATTCGCTCGTTTGAAATATTCAAACGTCTTTCGTTCGAAATAAGTTGCTTTAGATCGTTCATCGTTTTTAGAATGTCTGCCTAAATTCTAATAAAAATTTAGATAAATAATTATTTAGATATGTTTTTCTAAAATTTATTTTCAAATTTCAATTTAAATTTTAACACTAAAAGTAGTTCATGTATTAATTGAAAAATGGAAAAAAACCTTTTTTAAAATCACATGGTAGACTAGAGTTTCTAAATGTGTCTTATTTTATTTGGAATAATTCATAATTTGAAAATAAGCAAAAATGAGCATTGATTTAGTCGTATTAACTATTAGGATCTAATGTCAAAATTTATTCCTAAAATAAAAAATTTAGAAATTTTTTTTTAAATTTTAGTCAAAAATGTAATTTGAATTTTTTAAATATCGAGAATTAGATTTATTTATAGAATTTTAAATGTCCTCTAAGAAAATGAGCCATTGAGCGTAAAAGATGATGATAATCAGATAAAGAAATATCAGGACTTGATGCTAGATGAGGAAAAATCCTATCTGGACTTCTATTTTTACTATTGTACTTATAAGCTGTAAGAGGTCTATCGTTTTCTTGAAGAAACAAACTTAGCTTTCTTTTGACCAAAGAAGCATATATTTCTTGAAATGAAGCATACTTTCATCTTAATTGTTCAGAATAAAGTTCTTTATTTTTATCAAAACTGTCTGGAACCAGCATAAAGTTTATTGCCCCTTGGAAATTCTACTAAACATACAAAATTTCTTTTTTTATCAAAGCGTCCTAATTTCACGACTAATTGAGCTAGTTGAGATGAGTCCAACTATTGATATATGTTATCATAATTTCTAAAATAGATTCATTTATTATTTCATTATATTCACAATCATCGTTGTTTACCAAAGTCTATCAAATCAAAAATACATCTCGGCAACGTCTGTTAAATTTGTTAATCAAATAAAGGTGACGATATATCGTCGGTTGTGATGTTTAACGATCATTTGATAATTTACTATTACTTTGCTCGGGATTGCATCAACAGCCTTAAGCAGAATTCTGATTGAGAATAGCTGGTCTACCTCACCCTTTCTTCCTCTTAAGGCTCGTATCACCTCTTTTTAATTTTTTAAAACACTTTTGAACCCTTCTTACTTTGAGCGCATTATCACCTTCCGCCAGAAATATTTCACGAGTTACTGCTCTCCAATAATGACGTAATCATTATAGGAATAAGATTTTGAAAATTTTCAATTAAATTTTTTTTTTTTTTAATTAAATTAAAAATAATATTACAATATTATATTAATACAGCCGAATTAGTTAAGAAGGGCACTGATCGTAACACAATGCTACATCACAGATCGTATGCACTGTGGAGCTCTATGAATAATTCTGATCTAATTTTTATCTTCTTTTCTTCAATATAATTATTTTGGCTAATAATTTGAAAAACGTCAATTAGAACATGACAAAAATAAATTAATAATAGATTTCAAAAATGATAATAAATAATTAAAAACAGTTTATTTTGATTTTAAATTATTTTTTTTTGACAAATATAAGCTTTTAAATTTTAGGCAAAATAACTTTAGTTTGTGATTAATTATTTTTAAAGTAATATTCATTAAATATTTAGATAATTTAATAACAAAAAAGCTCCATTTATTTAAATAAATGCTGATCTTAAAGCTTTTCTTAAAAAAAGAAAGTTTTTAACAAATCGTAAAAAATCAAAAAATCTTTTAGTTGTCTCTTTATAGTTGATATTATCATTTTTCAATCGAAAATAGTGTTGGGTAACGGTCAACTTTGGCCGGCCGGCCTACGGCCGGATTTTAACGGCCGAATTTTAGACCGTCTGTAAATTGGCCGGCCGTATGTGAGCCGTCTTTAAAAGGACCAACCGTGTGGTGGCGGGCCAAGTGACTGACCGA